>SZWC01012006.1:19961-35648 GCA_023375785.1 Penium margaritaceum
CCCAACTCCATTACCGCTCCAGCCGCCACTGCAGTATGCGAAGGATGCCTTGCAGGACGCCAATCTCAAGATCCTTTCCCAAGCCATCCGCCGACCAGGACAACAGAAAAACTTGATCTCATTCACATGGATCTCTGTCAGATTCCCACAAAATCACTCTCTGGGAAACGGTACTTCCTCGTGCTCATTGATGATCACACCCACTACACCTGGGTGCATTTTCTTCGCCATAAATCTGAGGCTGCTGACATCATCATCGCGTGGACGAAGATGGTTGAAAATGAAACTGGCCTCCGTATCAAGTGTTTTCGGTCTGACAACGGCACTGAATTCTTCAACCAAGTCCTCAGCTCCTTCTGCAAAGCCAAGGGCATTCGCCAGGAATCTATTGTGCCTCTCACGCCGCAGCAGAATGGGAAAGCTGAACGAATGAATCGGACACTCCTGGACAAGGCCAGATCAATGCTTCATGATGCTCAACTCCCGCCATCTTTCTGGGCTGAAGCAGTGAACACCGCTGCACACATCTCCAACCTTGTCTCTTTTCGACAACTTCCGCATATGATCTCACCCTACAAAGCTTACTCTGGGCACCGACCAGATGTCAGTTATCTCCGGGTCTTCGGCTGCCCCAGCTACGCTTGGATCCATCCCTCTCGACGGGACAAGCTCTCCTCCCACTACCGCAAGGGAGTGCTGGTTGGCTATGAGGCTGCAGGTCAAGCATACCGTATCTACGACCCCATCACCAAGAACATTTTCCGCAGTCGCAGCGTCAAATTTGATGAACATCTTCGCTCTGGATCCACTTCTCATGCTGCACTACCTGCACCTGTGTGGAACACCATACCTCTGACTGATTCCCCCACTGACTTTCAGAAGGTACAGGTGGATCTTGAACCCGACGAACATGATGGTGTTCTTCCACCGGTTGTCCCTCACCTGGTGGTTGATCCACCCGTCCTTCAGCAGCAGCACCAACCACAGGATCAGCAGCGACAGGTTCTCCGACCTCGTCAGCTTTATCCGCGGGATTGGCAACCTGGTCAGCCCCCACGGCGCTCTGCGCGTCTTGCTCAACATGCTGGTCTTGCTGACGTTCTGGAGACGGCTTTCATCAGTACAGATGTTCCTTCCTCTGACGCTGCCTTTGTCACTCCAGCTGTCGATCCCATCAGCTACAGTGATGCCCTCACCCGTTCGGATGCTGCTGAATGGCGCAGCGCGGCTGTCGAAGAGTATGAGCAGCTCCTCAAACAACACACTTGGGATCTTGTTTCCCCTCCACCAGGAGCACCAGTCGTCTCCTGCAAATGGGTCTTCAAGCAGAAACTGGATGCTGATGGCAAGCCCTGCAGGTACAAAGCTCGCCTCGTGGCGCGCGGTTTCAGTCAGATCCGCGGCATCAACTACAGCGACACCTTTGCTCCTGTGGCAAAATACTCTTCGATTCGCGTTATCATGGCTCTCGCCGCCAGTCAAGGCTGGCACCTCCATCAGATGGATGTTAAGTCTGCTTTTCTCAATGGTGATCTTGAGGAGGAGGTGTTCATGCAGCAGCCCAAGGGCTTTACGCAGCCAGGGGAGGAAAATCTGGTATGTCGGCTGCGCAAAGCCCTCTACGGCCTCAAGTAGGCGCCTCAGCAGTGGAACAAGAAGATCCACGATTTCTTCCTCCAACACCAACTGCAGCAACTGCACTCCGATCACTCTGTTTACTACAATGGCCAGTTTGGTGTCATCATCTACGTGGATGACCTCATCCTGTTCGGCAGTGCCATGGCCGAAATTACTGCTTTCAAGGCTGCCCTCTCCACGACCTTTGAAATGACAGACATGGGCCCGCTGACATTTTATCTTGGCATTCAGGTCTGCCAGGACCCAGCTAACATTACTCTCTCGCAGGATTCCTACGTCAAGCGCATGGCGTCCAAGTTTGAGATTGCTGAGCCGCGACCCACTGCAACACCGCTCCAGCTGGATCATGGTCTTACAAATGTGGTGACCACTGACATGCTGGCAGACGCACATGACGCTCGCCAATATCCCAGCATTGTGGGCTCCCTCATGTATGCGTCTGTGGGCACAAGACCTGATCTGTCCTATGCTGTCGGCCTGCTCAGTCAAGGATGCAAAGCACCAACCAAGGCGCATGTGCTGCAAGCCAAACGATGCGTCAAGTATCTTTGCTGCTCATCAGCCATGAAGATTCGCTATACCACAGGCTCGCATGTGACACTCACAGGCTACTGCGACTCGGACCTATCTGGCGACAAAACCACCAGCAAGTCTACTTCAGGCTACGTTTTTCTAATTGCAGGAGGACCAGTCAGCTGGAGATCTAAGAAGCAGTCAGTTGTGGCGCTGTCCTCCACAGAAGCCAAGTACATTGCGGCAAGCGAGGCTACACGAGAAGCCGTATGGCTGCGCATGTTGCTGGCCGAGCTTGGTTTCGACCAACTTGAGCCTACAACAATGTATTGTGACAACGAAGGCACGATTGCTCTGAGCGAAGATCCCGTCCTACATGACAGGACGAAGCACGTGAAACGCCAGTACCACTACGTGCGGGAAGCAGTGGCTGATGGCGAAGTACGTCTGGAACATGTTGGGACAAAAGAACAAGTGGCAGACTTGTTCACAAAAGCACTTGATCACAAACAGCACGACGTGCTGTGTGAATGCATGGGAATGTGCACGTGAGGTCTGACTCTTGTAACTCGGTCCCCCAATGCGAGGTGGCAACCGAGAGAATGCACATACACAACCTGCACACATGACTGATGCATGTTACATGGATGCATGGACAAGAACACATGGGCGATCTGAGTGGAGAGAGAGTGTAGCATTCATGTAACATGGCGCACTCAATGCGAAGATGCAGCCATGAGTGAGGACCAGTAAAACACAAAAAGAGATTAGGCAAACAGGGGAGGCACAGGGCTAGTGCAAACAGGGGAGGCCCATGATCTTCGTGAGCGCATTGCCCGTCAGCACGCCCTCCTCCGTGGTCGGCCTTACGTTGCTCCTGGCGCTCCTCCACCTGCGATTCTTGGCGCTCCTCCACCTGCCGCTCCCGTCCGTCCACCGCCAGTGCCCGCGGCACCTCCTCCCCTTACAAAGGAAGTGATCATCGCTCTCATCCGTCGCATCCTAGCCGAGGGTGTGCTTGGCGGCCCGCTGCCTGCTGGTACGTCTCCTTTGTTTGATCTCTTCACTGCCCCTACGTCTTGTCCCACTTCTCCCGGTGTCCCCCCGCCAGATCCCTGCTCATCTACCTCCTCCCCTCGCACGATTGCATACTGCCTCCTCTCCGGCACCAAGCGTGTCGTGGCTCCGTCTTGGGTGGTCGACGGTGCCGCGACTGACCACATGTGTCCTGCTCACGAGCTGTTCACAGAGTTCAGCCCAGTAAGATTCTTGATGCCCCCTGACTTCTTGACGGAGCTTCTGAAAGTAGCCACTCAGCACTACCTTGCACGTGTCGCTTGGCTCAAGCACCAACAACCCAACATACGCCTCATTGCAATTCTCGTCATTATATACATGTTCTCAACTGACTCGACACTTGTCATCAATGTGCACTTACTGTTTGATACAAATTGTCCATATTTTCCATTTCCTTGAATCATCTTTTATCCCACACCTTATCCCTGTGAACCACCTACGCTTCACTTGGCGTAATAGTCAAAGCCTTCTGGAACGGCACTTGTGGTCAGGACAGGTGACCAATATGCCCATGGCTGATTGGCATAAAAGTTCCCAAGGTCGACCTTGGGAAATTTTAATGGGCCATCAACGCAAGGACAAAAACGCCCAGTCGCAGAGTTCAGGAACTCGCGTGTGTCAGGGACATAACAATTTTACATGAAAACTCTTTTCACCAAAGAGGGTTCTTTCAGCAATGATTTCGGCCTTCGTCCTCTAGTCAAGTGCGATCAGCCGGATAGGGATTTTGACATGAAGGATGGAGCCAAAGGACCTGTTGTTCCTTAGATTGGCCAGCCATGCTCCACGGTTGATGAGATTGACCGTCAAGACCCCATAGTTGATGAACTAGCAAAACGGGCCGCCTTATTGAGTTGCAGGTCTAACTTTTATGTTAAGGAGGATGTAGGCAGTTCACAGGGATGAGATGCGGCACAAAATACAATTCAAGGATTTGAGATATATGGATAATTTTTGTTATGCTGTAAGTGTACTTCAATGACAAGCGTGAAGTAAGCCGAGCACATGTATAAAATACCGAGAATGAGAATGAGGCATATGTTGGGTCCTTGGCGCTCAAGGTGAGGTCGTGCGAGGTTGTGCCATGCAAGGCGGATTCAAGAAGCTCCACCAAGAAGTTGGGAGACTTAAAAAATATCGGAGTGCAGTTTTGTAAAGATCCAACACCGTCGAGAAGTCAAAAAACAACATCAAATCATCGATATAGTTTACAACAGTTTTTTGGCCTTTCTAAAGTGTGGTTAAAGGTTACAGAAACTTCTGGCAATACCTTGCCTGGCATTGAAGTCAGAAACTTTCTCAAATAGTTGAACACTTCTTTTTCGTTGTCCCCCAAATTCCACTCGGTGGATTTGTGAGTGAGTCCAGAGAGAGGTGCTGACAATCGAGTGTATTTCTTCATACATCAACGGAATTGGTTAGAGAAGTCCAAACACCCCGAGCATTTGTGGGCGTCGGCCAATCACATCCACCACTTTTCAGGTCCTTGGTGATCCATCCACCGCCTATGATTTGGCCCAGAAACTCAATCGAATGGCGACCAAAGTCGCAGTTTGAGAGTTTTTCAAAAACCAATATCTTTTTGTAAAATAATCTCTCTTTTTTCTCTTTCTCTTTCTTCTTATTCTTCTTCTTATTTTTCAAGATGTCCATTGTGCTCCTCCAGGGTACGACTGTACACCATGATGTCACCGAGATACACGACAATAATTTGTCAAGGTACGGGCAGAATATATTGTTCTTTGTTGCCATAAATATTGCAGGGGTATTTGTGAGTCCGAACGGCATCATTGCGAACTTGATGTTTCCATATCTTATGTGAAGTACTTTCTTAATGTCCTTATCAGAGACACTTGTCTTATCATAGTCGATGTGTGGGTCAATTTCCTGAAATTTGGGTCCCACAAAGTTGGTGGAATAGGATAGCAGTTCTTCATGGTGATTTTTTTCAACTCTTGATGGTCCACACACATCCACATCTCTCCTACTTTCTTTTTCACGAACATTATAGGTGCCGCAAATGGTGACATAGAAGGTATGATTAACTTCTCATGGAACTTCTTGTCTAGCTGCTTCTTGAGTTCGATCAGCTCGTGATCGCTCATCCAATAGGCCCCCTTTGTCGTTGTTCTACTGCCCAATTTCAGGTTTATCTAATGGTCGATGTTTTGCTGTAGAGGTAGCGCTTGGGACAATTTGTCGAGAAAAACCCCTTCAAACTCTTAGATGATCATTCTAAAATCCTCCAATACCGCTGCGAACTTCTCGAGTGTCGAGACTGATGTTGTTGGCTCGGTAGCTAAGACTTTGTCTGTGTCTCCTACCTCCAGTTGGATTAGCCACGCTTGAGCTCTTTGCTTTACTTGACCACGTCTAGAGATATTGCCATTTTGTGGCTGCCGCAACGTCTTCTGTTACTTCCACCTCTATTTCTTCTCGGAACCTCCGTTGTGTTGTGGGTTGCTTGACCAGAGGCAGATGCCATTTTCTACGAGCGATGCTAATGTAGACCAATCCGCTACCCTAGTCCACCTTCAAATTATTCCATCATAATAAATATTGCCCTAGGATGATTTTTTGGTCGCTCATTAGCCATGATTTCCAGAATCTTGCATCTTGGAGAACTCCAATTTGAAGTCAGGGTGGTTCATGAAGTCGAAAGATCTGTAGTCGCCCGTCAGCGGTTTTTCCTTTAAACACTCTTGTTTCGGTATGTAAACCTAGCTTTCAAACCATGTTGCTTATAAAGCTTCAAGAAGCTCCTCCATCTAGTAGTGCCGGTACCATTATGCGACTTTAAAAACCCCTCGGTTGCACTCGTAGCAGTAACACCAAGCGTCGTCCTCGTATTCCTCGTAGTGCTTTGCGATCTCTGGAACCCTCACCTCCGGCGATGTGAACCACTCAGATGAGCAATCCGTCAGTGTAGTATTTCCTAACCGGACAGGAGCCTCACTGTCTACTATGCCGTTTGCCGTTTTCCAACTCCTCGTCTTTTCTCTTTGATTTTCCTCCGTTGTTGGTGTGTTGATTTTGTTTCTGACAATTGTGCCAGATATGTCCCCGGCTCCCCGCAAGTCCAGTAGAGCCATTGATCGTGTTGATAGACGGCATCAATCTCCATCGTTTGTCTTCAACTTTCCCCTGCCACTGAAGAATTATGGCCTTGCAGTCCCCAGCCATTAGATTCCTACTTCCGAGCATTGTAGTCAGTGCTCCTGATGTAATGGAAGGTTGTGATCATTCGCAAAAGATCATCTTGGATGCCAACAATGGCAATTGCTCACCAAATATCTTGCATGAGGCCACCATTGTAGTAGAAACACAGTCCGTTGGGGACAAAGTCTTTTTTAGTGATGATTTCGCAGAAACTCCAAGTATACTTCGTCACGCTGTCTTGCTGGCACAGACATTGGAGACTATACCATGTGGCACACTACTCATACAGCTTCCCAAAAACAAGTGAGGATAGCGCATGCAAAGTCGCTCAATGTTTCCGGTGGCGTGAGAGAGTAGTGCTACGCCGGGTTGATCTGCTCGAGAGGTAGTACGCCTATGGTCAATGATAAGAGAGTGGTCTAGTGAGTCCTTGATTTGGCTTCTTCGGTCTCCTATCGTTGTTGGATAGCCTTTAGATCATACCACCAACCTAAATCCATGCCACAGAAAAGCAAGGCAGCGAGGTCAGTTTTCTTCTTGTTGTTTTTTACCTCATAAGCGTTGAAGTACACCATCAAACTCATCAGCAACATCTTGATTGTGGGTCCCTCGGAGTTCATGGGATCAAACAACTCGCGGAGTGCTGATGGAATCTGGGGTTCACTCAAGAGTTATACGTTTTGTCAGTGAGCGCAACTTCACACGCACAAGAAATCCAAAGTTCCTCCATCGCCATGTTGAGTTGTTTGAGAAAATGGGTATCAAGGCTCTTGAATGCGTCAATATTTACATGTTGTTGATCCTCCATTGCCAGAGCATTCGTCAGAGACCGGTGTTAGTCGCCGGTTGCGCTTGCTCCATTCACCGTTGTCATTGCGAAGAGTGCAATCTTCTAACCGTTGGGAATGCGCAGAATATATGTGCGAGGTTTTCACGGCATAGTAAATGTGTTGGTTTCCCCTGTAGCGTCATTTTGCTCTGCTACCAAGTGTTCCATTGAGCCAAATGTAGGTGGTTCACAGGGAGGAGATGCGAGACAAAGGACGATTCGAGGATTTGGGACAAATGGATCATTCATATGAAATATTAAATGCACGTTGATGGCAAGTTTTGAGTGATTCATGCACATATATACAATGCCGAAAATGAGAATGAGGCATATGTTGGGTCCTAGGTGCTTGAGCCGAGTGATGCGTGCGAAGTCGCGCCGTGAGTGGCTACTTCAAGAAGATCCACCGAGAAGTCGGGGGGCTTCGAGAATATCAAGACACGGTTTTATAAAGATCCAGATCCATCGAGAATTCGACCGAAAAATATCAAAACATCGATATAGTTCCCGACACTTCTTTTTACCTCTCGAGAAAGTGATTGTCGGAAACGGAACATCGGAGGTCCGGGCAGGTGGCCAACATGTCCTTGTCCAGTCGGCATGAAATCCTGGATAGATCGCGCTATGGTCTACAAATGTAATGACAAGTTGTACATAACGTGTACGTGGATTACAAAAAACTTGGAGAACTATGATACTTAAGTATAGTTTGAATGCAAAAACATTAGTATGTTTTGAGTTTCCATGTTCAGAAGTTTACATGGTACACATTAGAATGTTATGCTTATATTTTGTTGGGTTTTGTTGGGTTTATTGTTTGTTTGTAGAAGAAATGGTAACAGTTGTTTCATTTTTTGTCCATTTTCCATGCTTATTTGTTTTCTCCCTTTGGTATGTACTAACAATATACCTGTTGTGTTTGTTATGAGGGGACTTAACGATACATCCACAAAATTATCGTTTAAGCTATGATGTCCTTGTTTCATACTACATTGAAGCGATTTCCAAATGCACAACTATAACAACATAGCAACTAGTCATAGAAAATACATAGTTTGTAAAAAAAATATCGCAATGTCTACGCCACATGGCACGCAACATCGAAATGTTGATGATTTTGTCACACAAACAATCACAAAGCCCTTTATCAAGGTGATTCAGACTCTTTGAAAGAACATTTGCACATAGGTAGCATGGGGGTTACGGGACTTTGCATGCGTTGAAAGGGCACCTGCGTGAAAAATATAATCATAAAACCTCGGATGTAATTTGAATTATAGTTGTAGACTGGTTTGTATGGACGAGCGTGGGCTTGGGTCTCGGCAAAAAAAAATATAAAAAGCTAGTTTTGCTTAAATGCAATCAAACAATTAGATCTGTTTATATTTTGGACACATGAACACTTTCTTTTAGGGGATGTAGGCTTTTATGTTTTCGTGGGCTCTGTCCATGCAAACATACACAACCGCAAATCGCTGAATGGGGGTTTACGTGCTAGAGAAAATGGGCTTATTACTCAATCGCGATTTTTGCAAAGGCGGGGTGATACATTATCCCTCTCGCTTGGCTTGATCATCGACTCATGCCACCTATCAAGAAGTATCGTCGAGGTAGATATGCCTTTCATTTCTTTTCCACATTTTGGAGATGTCCATTTTAACTTTTATATGGATATTCCAGCATTTTGTCCTCCCTCGTGCAAATATCTTGGCTGTTTCACCCAATCATGAACTGTGATGTGGTTTTCAGTCTTTTGCTGACGCGCACTTACCTTTGTCAAATTGTATAGAGCAAAGGTTTTGATGGAAATCATTCCACGTTGATGGTCCTTTTTTATGTCAACGTTCTGGTTTGTGGAGAGAGTGTCATCGAGGTGGAGCCATTTGCATGCATTTAAGATGCGGAGAGAAGGATACAAGTAGGACGCCCAAGGTTGCGTTTCATTCCGCATCTGCCAAGTGGGATGCTCTCTTGCAAATTCGGGCCCTGTTCTTTTCCTACCTTGTTTTCCTACCGTACTGTCAGTCATATTCGTGCACATTTCAAAATGTGATTTGGTGCTTTTTTGTTTCACCAAAAAAATCGGGTGTTTTCTATTTCCTGTGTGGTCGCCCATAATGGGTACTCGGCTAATTCACGGTACTTATATACGCCCATCGGTTCAATTCCTCCCGTACGTACAAGGTTCGTATTCGGATTTTGAGCATTTGAGTTTCTCCCTCACCCGCACGCGTCGGACAACCGTTGATTGCCATCGCTCCCAAGTGTGATTCGAGGCACCTGCCTACTTCAGTCGACGCCCTGTAGATTCGCTGCTCCCGTGTCACCCCCGGTCTGCACACCCGCACACCCGCTCCACTTCACTTGAAAGTGAGGTACCATTGTCACTCACTCATTCAACTCCAGCTCCCACTCACAGCCGTCCAATGTCACCGCTTTCAACTCCCCATGAAGACCTTGTGGGCATCAAACTGACGTTGCCGCAGAACGGCAACGTCAGTTTGATGCCCACAAGGTGTTACACCCGAACCCATCCAAGCTTCCTCGGAAGCGCCCTGTTGGACGCCCACCCAAGACGGCCCTGGCCCTTGTGCTTGCCATGCCTGAGGCTACAACAGTACCTGAAGCAGTTAGGGAGACAACAAAGGATCGCCTTCTTGCGCTTCCTCCGCCGTTGGCTCAGTCGCCATCCGAAGACACACCTGTTGCTGAAACAGGTTCAAGGCACGGTCATTACGTGAATTGGCTCGAAGATGGACATCTCCCGTGCATTCATGGCGTTATGAAGGTCGGCTTCACAGTGTACCGGGTGGTGAAGCTACTAAGGAATCTGTTTTGTGAGCCGCGCAGCAAGTACATGTACAACCAGCTAAGCGCCTCCACAATCCGCGAATGGTATGAGCCGGGAACGTCCACTTGCTTGAAAAGTACCGACCATTTCTGACGAACACTGAAGACATTAAGGTGCAGGGTGCCACTAACAAGCGGACGCATGGAAACCGGGGTGGGAAAAGCTTCTTGGCACGCCATCCTGTGTTTGATCAAAATATCAAGGAAACTGTTGATGGCATGTGCAAGGCCAGAGCAATCATCAACTTGGCCAACCTCCACAGCGTGTTGCATGCCTTAACTCTTGAACACCACCCCGAAGAGCTTCCCACCAATGGAGACAAAATGACGTTCTCCTGTGCTTGGATTCGTGCATTTGTCCAAGACCACATGAAGTAGACTTATCAGTGCGCAACAACGGTGGCGCAGAAGCTGCCACCGAACTGGGAGGAGTCTGTTCACACCATGCAACAACGCGTCCTTGCACTCATGGTGATGAAAAGTGTCGACCCACACTTTGTCGTCAACGCAGACCACACTGGTATTTCCCTTGTCCCCACCGTTAAACCATTTCCTTAGCTCTCTATCATGTCTATAATTTTCTACCACAACGTTCCTTTGTGTCCTATCCACGTCTCTCTTGCATATTTCAATGCAAACATGCACTTGATCGGAGCTATGCTCCCGTCGGATCCAAGGTACTGGCAATCACCGCCCTTGACGACAAGCGCCAGATTATAGCGGTGGTTGCATCAAACATGGCTGGAGACATGCTCCCCCTCCAGCTCATTTACACTGGGAAAACGGAACGTTGTCACCCGGACAACGCCGATGCAAAACATGCGGTGGAAGACCATGGCTTTGCCTTCAACCAGACCCCCAACCATAGGGCTAATGCGCGAACCGCGCGTGAGTGGATCACACATGTGATCCACCCCTGGTTTAAATCACAGTGCGTAAGTCACGGCAAAGACGTGAAGAAGCAAAAGCTCATCCTCCTTGTTGATGACTGGCGGCCGCACACGTCCGTCGAGCTCAAAGATTTTCTCAAGCACCACTACCCCTACGTCCGACTGCTTTTCATCCCTGCCGGCTGTACCTCTGAGGCACAGCCAGCTGACGTCGGTCTACAGCGTCCATTCAAGGTTGCAATCGAGGCATCGTACAAAAACTGGCACATCGAAGAAGTGCGGTCAAGCCTAGCCGCAGGAAGAAGTGGAAAAGTCGAGCTAGGCATTGCAAAGATGCACAACTTGGGCCTCACATGGGTGCTGAAATCTTGGTTGAAACAAAAGGGCAATGTGCAGCTTGTAAAAGGGGAATGGACTGCTTGTGGGTTTGAGCATTGCTTGGATGTAGCCTTCCGCGAAGCTGCAACGGAGGAGGCTGTGGCGGAAAATAATCAACTGTTCCGCGAGCGCGTGATGCCGGAGCCAGACAACGTCATCGAGACCGCATGACGTAGGATAGCAGACCGTCACTGTGGTACCAAAGGCAGTAGCGAGCTTTCTTTTTTATTCAGTGGTGAAGTTGCCTTATGTGTTTCATTATTTTAAGTGACAGTGTGGCCTCCCACAATGAACATTGTCCATGAACCCATGAATTGATGTGCAAACAGTGGTGGGCAAAATTCCTAGGTAACCAGCTTAATTTTGCATGTGATTCGCCTACATGAATGGTAATTTTTATGAGAACACATGGACGAACCAAAACAATTATTTTTCACAAATATGGCTGACAGTACCGTATGTACATGCATTTCTTGATTTTTGAAGGAGGGAAAAGATGTATCTATCCATTTTTATGAAGAAAGAAGGAGGCCAGCATAGTGAATTGGTCTTTCTCGCCCATCACCGCACTGCTTTTTCAAACTTTTGGTGGCGTTCACACATTGAAACTTGGCATACAAATATAAATCAAGATTTTACTTCGTAATCCAACTAGTGGCATTGGCTACACGCATGCATGAATTGGGATAATGTAGTAATGCACTGAAGCCGAGTTTGAACATGTTATCATCCTTGAAAACGGATTTTGTTTGACCTTCCCCTCCTGTCCGAGGAGAATTTGTCGGTTGAGTCACGTGCTCGCTTGCGATGTCCTGTATCTGTTTCGTAAAACCCTGCTTGCTTCACAAATTTCATGTGATTCACACGGTTTTCTTGGAACGGGAGTCGCTTTCACAAGAAACAATCACACTAAGAAAGTGCCTATCGTCACGACGCAAGAGAAATGGAAACAAGAGGCATTTGTTGCACGCAAAGCGTGCATGGGGTTACATAGGAACGACGTAAAATTATCTTTCATTCGGCCCTCAAAATGGAATTGAAGAGGATAATCCTAGACATTAAAAAATTGACATGATATAAAAACCAAATTTATTCCTGATAAAATGAAAAATAATACAAATTTCTTCTTTGTACTTCAAAGAAGTCTACTACGTACGTTCCGTGTTAGTTTTTGTCTACAATAGAGGTATAAAAAATTCATACATTTACATTAATATGTTCTCGTGCAATGTTGGGTAATTGTAAATGCTTTCCAGGCAAAAAGGAAATTATGGGATTCTAGATGAAAATTGCATAGAATAAAATCTAAATTTAGTAAAATCCTATTACTTAATAGTTTTCTGTATTTATTTTGAATTAATATATCACAAATTGTTTTCTCCTAACATTTCGTATCCGGGATCAGTTGTTTGGCTAGTCTAGCCAAACAGATGACTTGACTAGATGGGACGCTTGGCCAAGCTTCTCGTCCACTTTGTTACATGATGTGTATTTTCCATTATCTAGCTGGCTCAATTTGCTTGTCCGATTCCATTCTTTACCGTTCCTTCTTACGCTAAAAACCTGTGTTTGGGCGTGGACGAACAGCCTTGTCTGTCCGATGCCTGGCAAGGCTCGAGGTCCGAGGGGCGACGCAGAGATCAGAAACAATATAAAGTCTTGAAAAAAGGTTGTGTGATTGTCAATGACAGATAACGATTTTTTCTTGCATCCACCCAGTCCTCGATCGGATCGTAAAAGGGTTACTATGCAACCCAAAAATTTCTGGAAAATACGCGATGGGCTGTTGGTGGATAGACAGAATTACCATCATTGGATTCCTTGTGAAGTGGATTTTCAGACGTCAGCGCAGATTCTTGGCTATCAAACCGATTGCATTGGGTTACTATGGAACCCCAACAAGAGGCAGGTGTTGCACGCAAAGCGTGCATAGGGTTACATAGTAACCAAGCAAAAGTATTCATATTACTATCTCTTAAGAGGCTAAATAATTGCTCGCAACCTGGACCACGTAATGGAAGGTTTGCCATGAGACTTTACATCGTCCGTGGAAGCCAAAACTGGTTGTAAATGGACTGCCAAACTGTCACCCGCATTCGTTCAAACTAATTTTTTTTGTTCGCCCATGTGTGCTCTTAAACATTGTGTATGGTTTGGACAAACTCCTCAAAAATTACTTTAAGCTTTACTGGATTCATTCCAGCTTGTGTGGATGTAAAAGCTGTTGATGTTTGTGGGGTGCAGCAAGGGTTAGGTTCCTTGCTGCAAGCACCGTTGTGCTTGGAGAGCAACTACAGATAGAGTAAATAGCTGTAACAGGGAGAATGCTGGGACTGAATGACAGTAGTTGATCACAACTATAGTACAAGAAACAGTACAACAAACACAGCTCAGCTAGAGACTAAGTCTGGACTCTCACGCCTAGACACAGCTCCTGGCCCACAGGTGGGCAACTCCAAACAAGACAACTCTAGGAAAGAAGCTTGAGTCTTGGGCGTAGTCTAGCCACCTCTTCTAGGTAGTCAAGCCTTCAGGTAGTCAGGAGCGTCCTCCTGCCCAGGCTGGTAGACTGCTGCCAGGCTTACTGGGGTCTTGAGAAGAGTGTCTGCAGAGTCTTGGTCTCAGGTTATGTCTGGAACTGGTGGAGGCTGCTGTGGTAAACTGTAGGCAGAAATCTTGGTGATGACTGTTGATTGAAGACTGCCAGGCTGGCCACCTTTTATAGCAGGCTGTTGGCAAGTTGACAGCTGTCCAGGCTGATGGAAGCTTCCGGCTGCAGGTGGGAAGATTCCTAGCCTCGGAATCTTCCTGTAGGCAGTAGCCCCTCCAGTAGCTCCTGCTGCTGAGTCGTGCATGGTTGTGCTGATGCAAAGCGGTCCCCGCTTCTGGCTTTGCATGTGGCTGATGACTCCTGCATGCATGCTGTGACGCAATTTTGTGTCATGCATGCATGCGTTGATGCAGAGCAGTCCCCACTCTAGGCCTTGCATGCTCCTGCTGAGTCGTGCTGATGAAGCAGCTGATGCAGGACAGTCCACACTGCCCAGTCAGGTGTAGCCCCACACTGACTGGACCTAGCCTAGAACCCAGCAGTGTGTAGTCGCACTGCACAACTGCTGACTGGTCTAGGTCAGCAGGCATGCACGGCCCTGATGTGCATGCAGCACACAGTATTTTACAGCTCTAGGGTCCATTCCCCCCATGGACCTAGATGCCAGAATTAAATCTGGCCTGTACAAGCGGAGAAAATCTCCGCCGTTGAACCCGGGAATTTTTGAGAGAAAATTCCCTAACTTCTTGCAGGCTCCTCCGATTCCGAAACCGACTACGCTAGCTTGACCAGAAAAATAGGCGCAGTAATCGTCACCTCTAACACTCCCCCTCAATTGGTGCGCCAAAGAGTTTTACTAGTTGTCAGTGAAGAAATTGGTGACGTTGGGTGTCTCCCAGAGGGTTTTGATGTCAGAAGAGATTTCTGCTGCTTCCTTGGTGTCGAAGAAATTTAGAGGAGGCTTTTCCTTGCTCTCGGGCTCGAGCTTGCTCTCGATAGCAACGACTGGGGCTCCCTGTGGGTATTTTTTGGCTTCAAGAGGTTGCTGCTGGGCTTTTCCTGCTATTTCCTCCATAAGAAAATGTTTGGCGGCGACTCACGTTGACTCGGACAAATGTCGGTGACTTCTCCTGCAAGAAAGTGTGTAGGGGCATTTTCGACGCATGCTGCTGCATGGAGGGGCGATCCGGTTGACTTGACCTTCACTTGGAAGCTTCCCTACTGATTTTCGATGGGTGGAGAAGTCGCTCGGAGAGAAAAAAGTATTCTCCTCTCCCCCTCACGTCCAGCGGCTGTCGCGGAGGTATAAATGGTAGTTGCAGTATTGCTGATGCTACTTTTGCCCTCGCTCGTACGAAGTCGACGCTGCACTGCTTCATTCAGGATCTGCGCGATTTTGACTACTACAGCTGGATTCGGGGTCGCGCTGGTCGATCGTCGCACGCTTGGAGTCGTTACCACTGCTGCTAAGTTGCTTGCCTAGTGAGCTGCGACCCCCTCCTCTCGCCGTCCATCTTTTTTCTCCCTGGCGCTCTGTCCTTTTCCTGGCTCCCTCGCCAGGTTCCGTCTCGTAGTGGGGAGGGCCTCGCGAGCTCGCTTAGGAGGGGCAAGTTCGCTTACCACTCGACTTGCGAGAGAGCTGGCGAGCGAACTCGCTCCCCTTTTTGCTCGCTCGCTCGCTTGGCCACTCGCTTGCTCGCTCTTGTTGCCTGTCGCGATGGCAGGCAGCTTTGTTGCCATGTCTGCCGTCGCGGCAGGCCTGCCGCTTGCTGCCGCACCTGCCCCTCTCGCAGCTCGCCCCC
>SZWC01012007.1:17811-35665 GCA_023375785.1 Penium margaritaceum
TCCGATGGCCCCCCCGGGCCGACGTCTCCAGTCGCGTCCGCTGGCCCCTCCGGGCCAGTAGCCCCAGACGCGTCCACTCGCCCCTCTGGGCCGGCAGCCCCAGCTGCGCCCGTTGGCTCCCCTGGCCCAGCAGCGCCTGTTGCGTCTACTGGCTCCTCCGGACCAGCAGCACCGTCCGCCTCCGTCGGCCCGTCGGACTCAGCACCATCCTCTGCCCGACCGCGCTACACACGTGGCCCAGGCGGCAGCCTCCGACCTCGGCCAACTGTGAGCGCGCAGACTGTCGCTCCCCGTTCCNTGCCATTATCGCAGACCTTCACCTGGGCTCTGCATTGGGGTACGCCATGCTTCTTCACGAGCATCGGCATGCTCTCGTGGCCGCACTCGCACGCATCCCACCTGGGGCTCGTGATGCACATGCCCTCTCAGTCCGGTCCACAGCGCGCCCAGAGGACCCTTCCATCCTACGCGAGGCTCGAGCCTCCCCTGAGGCCGCACATTGGGATGCTGCCTGTGCCGAGGAGCTCGCCGCTATCCGACAGCACCACGTGTATGACCTCGTCGACCTCCCTCCAGGTCGGAAGGCCATCGGTGCCAAGTGGGTCTTTCGGCGTAAGTGGAAGCCTGACGGATCCTTGGACAAGTACAAGGCCCGTCTCACAGCAAAGGGGTTTGCTCAGGTCCCTGGGATCGACTACGACCAGATCTTCGCCCCAGTTGGCCGGTTCTCCATTAGCCGGGCATTGTTCAGCCTGGTTGCCCAACACGGGTGGGAGCTGCATCAGATGGACGTGAGCAACGCATTCCTCCATGGCTCACTGGAGGGTGAGGAGCTCTACATGACGCAGCCCCCAGGCTTCGACGATGGCACTGGGAGAGTTTGGCGGCTGCGGAAGGCCCTCTATGGTCTGAAGCAGTCGCCTCGGTGCTGGAACCAGGAGATCAGCAGTACGCTTCTCCGTGGCGGCCTCCAGCGCAGCACCGCTGACCCCGCACTGTTCATCAGCNAAGGGGTTTGCTCAGGTCCCTGGGATCGACCACGACAAGATCTTCGCCCCAGTTGGCCGGTTCTCCACTAGCCGGGCATTGTTCAGCCTGGTTGCCCAGCACGGGTGGGAGCTGCATCAGATGGACGTGAGCAACGCATTCCTCCATGGCTCACTGGAGGGTGAGGAGCTCTACATGACGCAGCCCCCAGGCTTCGACGATGGCACTGGGAGAGTTTGGCGGCTGCGGAAGGCCCTCTATGGTCTGAAGCAGTCGCCTCGGTGCTGGAACCAGGAGATCAGCAGTACGCTTCTTCGTGGCGGCCTCCAGCGCAGCACCGCTGACCCCGCACTGTTCATCAGCCCGCGAGGTCAGACCTTCGTCGCGGTCCTGGTCTACGTCGACGATCTCCTCATTGCGTCACCAGACGCGACAGCCATCCAGCACGTCAAGGACCTACTGCACGCTGCCTACCAAATGAAGGATCTCGGTTCTGCCCGAGTCTTCCTGGGCATGGAGCTCGAGCATGATCGCTCTCAGGGCGTCCTGCATGTCCACCAGGCTGCCTATGTGTAGACCCTGTCAGCCCGCTTCGCCGAGGACTTGCCCCTCGTGGCCAGCGCTTCCTCACCCATGTCTCCCGATGGCCAGGTGAAGTTGAAGAGTCATGACCCAGCTGTTGTGGGGGAGCCAGTTGATGTGACCACGTATCTGCGGGTCATCGGGTCACTGATATTCCTGGCGACGACGATGCGTCCAGACATCGCGATTGCCGTTAACCTCCTGGCCCAGTTTTCTCAAGAGCCGCGTCACCTCCACTTTGAGGCCGCGATCCGAGTACTGCGCTATGTCGTCTCGACCCCTCGGCAAGGCCTCATGTTCTGCCGTCAACCATCCGTCGTTGCAGTGGGTTACACCGACAGCGACTGGGCCGGCAGTCCAGACGGTAAGAGTCGCACTGGCTGGATCTTTCTGGTCGGGGGCACAGCTGTGTCCTGGCGCAGCGGCAAGCAGGGGTGCATTGCACGCAGCACTGCTGAGGCTGAGTACGTGGCTCTTGGCTCAGGCGCGTGTGAGAGCGTGTGGTTGCGTCGTCTGTTGTCCGAGTTGCGTCAGTCTGTCGCATCCATCACCTTGCATTGTGACAATGAGAGTGCCATGGCCATTGCAGANGTGGGTTGAGACAGCACGGCAGCTGGCTGACTTCGTGACCAAGGCACTGAAGCGGGACTCGTTTAAGAAGGCTGTGAGTTCAGTCGGTGTGCGTCCGTGACTTGCTTTCTTTGTCTCTACCTGCACTTCTGCATGTCCTGGGGGAGTCCGTGTGTTGACCATGTCTCTGCCCGCCCATGTGCACTACGCCTGTGAGTCATGGGGGAGTGTTGGTTTTGTGCGATCATTGTGCTCTGTTGTGTCCTCCCGGCTTGTGTACATCGGCGTGCAGATGACTGACGGCGAGACTCGACGCCGATGGAGTGTCGTCCGGTGGAGCCGACGCACGCTGAGGTCGTCTTGCGGTTTGCTGGAGCCTCCTCTCTCC
The DNA here is from genome assembly GCA_023375785.1 of Penium margaritaceum. NCBI lineage: Eukaryota > Viridiplantae > Streptophyta > Zygnematophyceae > Desmidiales > Peniaceae > Penium > Penium margaritaceum. The sequence goes on from SZWC01012007.1 coordinate 20,339, forward strand.
GGCGACGTGTTCAGCTCCATCGGCAGGCCTCCTCGGTGGTCGCACTGCCGGCAGTCACTGCCGCCGCAGTCGATGTCTGCATGCGTCCAGCGCGTACTGTCGTGCCTGCGTCGCCATGCACTGCCTAGGGTCCCAGTTGCATGTTGCATGGTCCTGTTTGGCAGCATAAACCATCGTGGGCACTATCTGGGTTTAGGCTGCCATAACTCCTCGCTACTATTTTTCTAGCAGATTCTGACCGCACGGCTGCGTTCGCAGCGTCGGTAAGATGGTATGGTCCAGTTTTCAGGCAAAACGGACGACGCCCGGGTTTTGGGCTGTCGGCTGCCTGGCAGGCCTCACCGAGAAAACCTGCCAGCCTGAACTGAGCTATTTTCTGATTGGCTGATGAACTGAGTAACAAGCTCTACAGAGCTGGGGGGGGGCTAGAACTTGGAGGGGTCCCCCATTGCTGTTCATTCTTCATTCCTAATCAGTCATTATCAGTTTTCAGCTGCTTTCTGGCGCTAACTCTGGCGCGCGCATTTCTGAGTAACAAAACCCAGAGCTTCAAGACTTAGACTCTAGAGCAGCAGACTGAGGGGGCAGCTGACTTAAGCAACGAGCGTGGAAGCCCGCACGCTGCATCAACAACGCTACTGCCCCAACCTGCTGCATCGTTTCCTTTTGTTGTCAGTGTGAGAGAGGACACGGTGTGTATTACAACGGGACAGACGACGCTAAGTTAGGTTGAGAGACAACAAAGATGTGCTTGAAAATGTAAGAGTTGGATTGAATAATGAGCGAAAGAGAGGGATATCACCTCCACCCTCGGTCAGGCCAGCCTATGTGCAAATTGCGCAACAGCTGGCCTATGCGAAAGTCCAAGAAAATATCTAATAGCTACCAAACAACGACTGGACAGACCCCGGCAAGAGTACAGGTCACTTGGGTAGCCAAATGACAAACCGAAAGAAGTAGTGGAAGCAGAAAAACAAGCTTTACAGAATTTAGCTGACAAAGAGCAGAAGTGATATTGCCGAGAAGTGGCCCTGGGGAACTGGCCACCAAGAAAATTCATTTGTGCATATATGGATGCGTGAGATGAAGCTGGGACCATCAAAGTAGCCATTGACCACTGTAGCTTGCCTGCATGTGAGTGGCGTCAAGTCCAGAGGTCACCAGGACAGACATAGGAACACCCTCCCATGAACCGTAGACGCCAGACGCCATAATTGCGCACGGGACATAAGCAGGCGACATCAAGTCACAAGAAGCAGCAATGAGCGAGAGCAACGCTAGAACGGACGACACAAAGGCAGAATTGGGGTGATAGAATAGGATGAGATGGAGACACATAAACCGGGATCGGCACGGAGAGACTGGAGACCAAAATCATGCATAGCCACCTTGAACTTTCCACTGTAGAGCGCCTTGGTGAGGAAGTCAGCTCGCTGTTGACGAGTGTCAACTCGAATCATGCGCACATCACCACACACAATGTGTTCATGGACAAAGTGATTTTTATGTTGATGTGCTTTGTGCAAGTGTGATTCGTGCCATCGTGCTCAACAATTTGGCGAGTGGTTTCATTGTCGTAGCGGAGCGTGATGCAGCGGATGGGTTAATACAGCTGCTGCATGAGACGACACAACCAAATGCTGTTACAGACACCTATAGCGACATACTCAACCTCAGTCGAGCTGCGCGGGACACAACCTTGCTTTCCGCTCTTGCAAAAGACCGTGGTGCTGCCATTGAGGAAGATGTAACCTGACCAGCTGCATGCATCACGATCCTCAGTCCAATCGATGTTTGTGTATCCATCAACGACGACAGAGGGATGTACGCAAAAACATAGGACAAGATGTGGTGTGGACACGACGTAGCGGACGACACGTAACGCCGCCTCGAGATGGAGGCGACATGGGCACTGGGAGAGCTGGGATAAGATGTTGTCTGTAAACACATCGTCAACCCATGTGGTAGTGCCAAGAAACTGTTGTGATGTGTGTCATCCCCGTTTGTTTGTACAACTTACTGTGACCACTCGGCCGTGTCCATGCTCATGCAGATCCCAGATGCGGACGCAACTGGCACTGGAGTACCAACGAGTGGTGGCTCCACCCAGCAAGTGCCAGACATCTGCCACGACATCCCAGGTGCTTGCCGGGGTACTTTGCGGTTTTTCTGCAGACGCTAGAGTTTTCTCGGTGGACTTGCTCTCGAGCCCGAATGGCATATTTTGCATTGTCTGTCCATGGATTGATGCCGGAATTGTGCGTGTGACAAGTCGTAGTGTCCGACTTGAGGTTCTGCATCTTTAGGTTCAGACAGAGTTGCATTTGGATACATGTGCGCAGAGCTACGGCCAAAACAGTGGATTTGGGCCGGTTTCAGGACAAAGTGACACTGCCGCGTGCGTCACCCGCCGTGCGCCGCGGCATCTATTTATGCTATGTGCTTTTCATTTGTCATTTCTCTCTGCATTACCAAGCTATTGACGGTTATGAGACTTTGCGCGTCTCCCGAGCTTGATCCTTGCTGTTTCTTGCACGTGCTTACTTGCTAGTGCGCCTGCTCATTGGACGGTGTCGCCACGTCAGCAACAGCGAGGTTTGGAAGCTTCATGAAAATTTCTCATGGTATCAGAGGAGTGAGACCTCTCTCGCTGAGCTGTGTCACAGAGATGCACTACCGGCAACAATAGTGAGAGTCACTGTCGCCGTCGTATCTTGGGACCCGCCGCAGCCGTTTGCAACAGCGACACTACCACACAATCCCCACCGCCTCACCGGGAGAGCTACGACAATTACCAGCTCCAGTAGCCATGCCGAGCAGTAGCAGCAGTAGCACCGGGTGGTAGCAACAGCCGTGTCTAGTTGCCCATCTGTACCAAAAAAAGGAAATAAAGGGAGAATCAGCTCGCAAAAGCTCGTGGCAACAGCTGCGAGCAGTGACAGTGCCCAGCGGCGGCAGCAGTTTGCAGCAGCCGCAGAGTCAGTAGCTGCAAGCAGCAGTAGCAACAGCACAACAGCAGCAACAAGCAGTGTTGCTGTGCAGTACTGTTGCATAGAAGTTGCAAAACACCGCACAAAAGCTACGCAAGACTATATAGGGCTGCGTAGGGTTGTGCAGGACTGTGCAGTCCCTACGCAACAACAAGCAGGGGGTGACGCGGTCATCCCCACCAGTCACATGGAGTCCGCGTGACTTAAAAAAAGAAGAAAAAGCTAGCATAAAAACTTCAGCGTCTTTTTTTCTAGCATAAAAACACTATCATCATCATCAGTCGTGCTGAAGTCAGCATTTTTTAAGTCAAAATTTCAATCCATCTCAACGTTTCAATTCATTGAGAAACGCTGTCGATTTCATGTTTGGAGCGTTTGACATTTGACCCCATACTAAGCACTACGATGCTTCCCGTGCGTGACAAGGAAAAGGGGCTAGGTGACCCCTCCTCTTCCTCCTCTTTGGGCATTATGAGTCCACGGTCGCAGTCACTTGCGATTGACGAGCTTCGTCGATTGCAGGACGAGATGCGCCGGCAGCAGCAACGGTAGTCCGATACGTTATTGGAGATCACGGAGTTACTACGGGGTCGTTCAGGGGCCTCATAGCAGCCACCACGAGGATCTTCTGGAGCTACACCATCCGTTCAGCAGTCTACACCCCACACCGCAACGCGGCCTCAGCACCCCTTATCATAGGTTGACACCTGGGATGAGGAGGAGATAGAGGATGACACACGCAAACATGAGATTCGTGTGTTTGAGGAGCGCATGCGTGAGCTACGTCTGGGTTCGCAGCCCCTCATTTTGTGACATTCTCGCTGTCACGATCAGGCATGCCATTCAACAACATTCAGTTTTGGTGGCATCTCTCTCACTGATGGGCTCCCTATACCCCGTCCACCATCTCTTGAGTCTGAGGTTGCCCTCACCATGGAGCGACGACCAAAGGAATCTGGGACACGTCCATCCCATTATGACATTGACGAGGGCTTCGATTGCTAGGAGGCCTTATTTGAGGTGTGCGCCAATTCTGAGGGCGTCTGACCTTACTACCACAGCCAATACCAGACCCACAATGCTCCTTTTGCCATGCCGCAGGAGACTGTGGTCGACTTCCAACCCTTCCTAGGTAAGATCGGGAACGGGACTGGAGCAGATCCATGCCAGGGCTTGGATCTAGCCCTGACACTTCTCGCTACAGAGACCCATGCCACGAGGGCGAACCGACTACGTGAGTTTCAATGCCTCCATCAGGGTCCCACAGAGCTTACAGCTAAATACTGGAGGCCCGCGGCGTGCCTTTTCACGCGCCTTGGGACCGGTGGCGGGACACAGTTGTGGGCACTTGATACCATCATGGTGGGGGTCCATCTGGACCACGTGAAACTATTTACGGTCTTTGACCGTGTGGCTCTCGTTGTGTTGTTAGAGTCACTACATGTACCTCCTTGGACCCATCGCTACTTCCTCCAGGCCACATTGGCTCATGAGGCTGCCATCGTCCATCAGCAGAGTCCATAAGTTGCAATAGTGACTGCGACCCCTCCTACTCCTTTGTCCCAGCTCACCAGTCCCAATTCCACCGCTTCCTCCTCCTCCTCCTATACCCCGAGCAGCCACACTTAGGGCATTACCATGGCCGCACATGGGAAAATGGGGAAGAAGCGACATGTGAAGGGAAAGCCGTAGAAGCAATAGCAGCCGACGAGTAGTGGCAGTGGATGTCCTGTCCACAACTACAGTGGTGGAGGCACTCATCGCTACACGGCGTGTGATCAGCCCCTCGACTGGACTCAGATCATGCGCGGCCTTCAGGTGGTGCACATGTAGTGGATTTCCTCGAGTGACACATGGACGGGACACGTCGCGACCACTACTACAACAGACACACTCGTTTCATCAAGCAGCAGCGGTGATATGGACACTCGGGATCACACGATCGCAGAGCTCCGTTAGCTCTTGGCGCTTCGTACTCAGGAAGGTGCGAGTGTGTTTTCATCGTCGAGTGGTCTTGAGACAGCTTGTCTTCCTGTGTCTGTTGTCTTTCATGATGCTTGTGGTGTGGCTTAGTCAGCTTGCGATGAGGATGGTCCTCAACTTTGCTACGCATCCAGCAGAGGTAGAGTATTCTGTGGCATGTTGCTTAGTGTCGAAGACTGGTCGTGAGCCGAGTGGCACCTGGATCATTGACTATGGTGCGACCCATCACAAGACCTGTCATCGTAGTGACTTTGTTGTGCTCGGTCCCGTTGCGTCCATTCGGTCCATTCGCACAGGGTCTGGTCAGTCGTTACCTGTGCAGGGAGTTGGGGTTGTGCGGTTTGATGGTCCGTCTGGCCCCTTGTACATTTTAATGTGCTCTTTGTACGTGCTCTTGAGCTTAGCCTGCTCTCTTTTTGTGCATGCACCAGGATGGGTCTCACTATTGAGCACTCTGCTGACTCTGCCACAGTGAATGCTCTTGACACACGTGTCATCGTGCTTCGTGCCTCTGTTGTTGATGACCTATATCATGTTTCTCGTTGCATTCCCTCTGTTTCCTCTCATCCACTGTCTTCTATGCGTGTGTTTGATACTGGTGTTCTCTCCCCGGAGCACCAGCGCCTAGGGTAAGATGCATTGCTGCTCTTATCGTGACTCATCCTCCCTGGCACTACGTCCACTAGAGTTGTTGCACTTGGACCTTCTCGGTCCTCTGCCAGTCGAGTCCCTCTCTGATCGGGGTCGATATGTTCTCACCCTGATCAATGACTTCACCCAGATGCAGTGGGTTTATCGCCTCCGCCACAAGAGTGATGCCGCGCTCGCGGTCTGCCTGTGGCTTGTGATGGTTGAGCATCAGTCTCGTCACACCCTACACACATTCCGCTTGGATCATGGTGGCGAGTTCTTAGGCAAGATGGATGCCTAATTTTATGAGCATGGTATTTTTCACCAGCTCTCTGCCTCTGCTACACCATAACAAAATAGTGTGTCTGAGCATTGCAACTTCACCATGAAGGATGTGGTTCGTGCTATGCGGTCTAAGTGCAGTTTTCCAGAGTCCATTGCCTTTGAGGGCTTCTCCTACATGACGTGGGTCTGGAACTGCTTGATGTATGGTCTGCTTCCAGACCATGTCACGTCGTACAAGTTGTGTTTTGGCCATCGTGCTGATCTCCGTCTCGCTTACGTTTGGGGGTCTCTTGCCCGCGTCTGGTATCCCGAGGACCACCGGGGGTCCAAGGTCTCACCTCAGGGATGCATGTGTACCTTCCTCGGTATCTCCCCATGGTCAAAGGCCTGGCGTCTTTTTGACCCTGCTCGCCATCGCATTGTTGAGTCTGGAGATGCTCTCTTCTTTTAGGCTCTCACCTACTGCGACTTGTCCAGTATTCTGTCACTGGCCGCTGACCACGTTCATACTTGTGTGGCCTCCCGGCGGATGGAGGAGTCTAGTCTTGCAGATGGGTCCGTCCGAGCGTCCTCACCTTCTGTCCGGTCTCCAGCTGCGGACGACCCGGCCATTGTGGCTGTGGATCTTGTAGCCTCATCATTCCCCTCTAACCCACTTGATCCCGTGCCGGTGTCACACCCCTCTGGTACACCTGATCCCGTGCCAGTGTCGGTCCCCTCTGACACATCTGATCCTGTACCGGTGCAAGACCCCTTTGGTTCACCTGGCTCTGTACCAGTGTTGTTCTCCTCTGACACACCTGATCCCATGCAAGCGTCGGTCCCCTCTGGCACACCTGATCCCATTCCAGCGACAGTCCCCTCCGTCACACCCACTCCAGTGCATGTACCTATTTCACCTGTGGCTATGGCTTACCATCCTTCTCCACAGCCTGAGGTGAGCACCTCTGCATTGGGCTACTCTCGCGAGCCCGGTGGTCGTCTCCGACCACTTGCCTCTAGGGCTCAGCATATTGCTGACTCAGCGCCTAGACACCCGACTCGTACTTTTCAGAGTGGCGAGCCTGGCACGAAGGCCCTTGGTTTGAGTTTCCAGACAGACTACACTGAGGTGTATCCGACATGTCCTGTCGGCCACGAGCTGGTCTCCCGAGAGTTCTCAGTTGCTTGCGATGCCACAACCGACCTTGTCGTGGTCAGACCGAGTCCGGAGGCATGTGTCATCGCCACCCCGAGCTCTCCCTCAACAACGCCTGACTCAGGCATGTTGAAGGAAGCACTCTCAGCTCAGTATGCAGACTTGTGGCATGCTACGTATGAGGATGAGCTAGGAGCCATCTGTGAGCACGGGTTCTACGAGCTTGTTGACCTCCCGCCTGGGCGGAAGTCTGTATAGGCCAAGTGGGGTATTTCGCAAGAAGGTGAAGCCTGATAGCACATTGGATCGCTACAAGGCTTGCTTGACGACCAAGGTATTCTCACAAGTTAAGGGTGTAAATTTCACTGACTCCTTTACACCCGTTGGCCGCATGACCACCGCTCACGCTCTGTTCGGGGTTGTTTCTCACCATGACTGGGAGCTGCACCAAATGGATGTGAGTAACACGTTCCTCCACGGCACCTTAGAGGGGGAGATTTACATGGTTCAGCCACATGGATTCGAGGTCGGTGATAAGGTCTCGTGCTTGTGCAAGGCCTTGTACGGCCTTAAACAGTCACCCAAGTGCTGGACCTTGGAGACCACCGGCACACAAAAATGTACCAGTTACGTACAGAGTGGCACGGACCTGTCCCTCTGTACATTGAGGAGGACCTGTGATCTCCAAGGTGATGATCCGATGGTGATGAGGCTCATCACCAACTCTCAGCTGTCCGATGGCATCTGAGAGCCTCATCACCATCCTGGTCTGCGTGGACGACCTCTTGATTGCGTCTCCTTCGATGGAGGCCGTGAAGGAGGCCAAGGTAGTCCTTCAGGCTGCCTACAGGATGAAGGCTCTTGGTCTTACTGCTGTGTTTCTTGGGATGCAGATCGTGCGTGATCATCAGCGACGGACACTCTTGTTGCATCAAGCACGTTACACCCGCATTGTGGAGGAGCGATTTGTTTACCTCCTTGGTGCAGTTCCCACAGCCTCCAACCCCATCACACCTGATGGGTAGGATGCTCTGAAGGTGGATGATCCAGCAGATCTGGGGGAGTCAATGGACGTGACCCTATACTTAGACTTGATTAGCTCTTTGATGTACTTGGCCACTACCACACGACCCGACATTGCCTTCGTCGTCAAACTCCTTGTACATTTTTCAGAGTGTCCTTGGATGAGAGCCCTTCATGCGGCCATGCGAGTGGTGTGGTATGTGGTGTCCACACCGTACCTGGGACTCTACTTTCGACGATAGTCTTTGGTGGTAGTCGACAACTACACAGACAGTGACTGGGTGTGGAGTCCTGATGGGTATAGTTGGATATGCTACGTGTTCCTACTTGGTGGCACCGCTGTGTCATGGCACAGCGGCAAGCATGATTGTATTGCACATAGCTCATCAGAGGCTGAGTATGTTGCTTTGGGGGCTGGGGCAGCTGAGGTGGTGTGGCTGCAATGTTTGTTTCGTGAGTTGCGTCAGTCTGTGTCCCGCGTCGTTCTCCGCTGTGACAACCAGAGTGCTCTTGCCATTATAGAAAACTCCAGTGTATTCCATGTAATCACATTGCTGTTGAGCATCACTTTGTTCGTGATCTTGTGGAGCGACAGGTGACCTCCGTCATATGGGTCGGCACGAACATGCAGCAGGCTGACTTCTTGACCAAGGTACTTGCGTGCGAAAACTTCATGGTGGTCATTCGTTCTGGCGGGCTTCGCCCCGTGCTTGAGAGTGGCTGAGAGTGGGGTGTGTGAGCATGGATTGGTGAGCACCTTGTTACACACCTGTGTCAGTTTTGCACGTGTATGGACATGCGGACCATCGGGTCATGGGGGAGTGTTGTGATGTGAGTTTTCCTCGTCTGTTTGTACAGCTTACTCTGATCACTCGGTCGTGTCTATGCTTATGCAGATCCTTGATGCGGACGGAGCTGGCGCCAGAGCACCGACGAGTGTTGGCTCCACCTACCAGCAGGTGCCAGACAGCTGCCACAACATCCCAGGTGCTTGTGGAGGTGCTTTGCATTTTTTCTACAGACGCTAGAGTTTTCTCGCTGGACTGGCTGTCAAGCCCGATTTGCATGTTTTACATTGGCTGTCCACCAGTTGATTCCGGAATTGTGCATGTGAGACAATCATAGCATTCGGCTCAAGATTTTTCATCTCTAGGTTCAGACGGTGTTGTGTTTGGATACCAGTGCGCATGGTTATGACCAAAATAATGGTTTTGGGCCATTTTAAAGACAAACTGACACTATCGTGTGCGTCACCTGCCGTGCGCCATGGCAGCCATTTACGCTGCGTGCTTGTCAATTGTCATTTCTCTCTACACTACTAAGCTATTGAAGCTTATGAGACTTTAGGCATCTCCTTAGCCTGATCCTTGATGTTTCTTGCACCTGCTTTCTTACTAGTGCGCCTACTGAATGGACAGTGTCGCCACATCAGCAACAGCGAGGTTAGGAAGCTTCCTAGCAACAGAAACATCAGAGACCCGATGACCTGAAGGTAGGTCATGGTGTTGACCTGCTCCTCCAACCGCATAGGGTTAGTGGTCTTCAGAAGCCTCTGCCCAGAAGACGTCATTGGCATAGATGTTTGAGGAACAGCAACGAGGGGGTCGGCGAACCGCTCCCCCACAATGCGGACTTTCCCTGCGTGATGCACGGTGAGCATGTGATGCAAAAGGTCATGCTCAATCTCCATGCCCAAGAAGACGCAAACAAGGCCGACATCCTTCATCTTGTACGTAGACTGGAGGATGTCTTTTACAGCCTTGCCAACTTGTGGATCCAATCAGGCAATGATGAGACCGTCCACATAGACCGCAACGAACGGTACCGTCAGAAAATTGACAAAAGGAGTAGGGTCAATCGGGCTGAGACGGTAGCCACCGTGTTCAAGGGTGGTAGAAATCTCAAGGTTCCTATAGTGCGGATACTGCTTTAACTCGTATAATACGTTGCGAAGATGCTAGACACGGACGGTACCATCATCAAAGCCAGGCGGATGAGCTAGGTAGATCTCCTCATCCAGATGATCATACAAGAATGCGTTATTGATGGCCATTTATTACAGTTCCCAGTCATGCTTGGCCACCTAGCTTGATAGTGCTTTGATAGTGGTGTACTTTCCACAGGGGCAAAAGTGAAATCGTAGTCGGCACCAGGCACTTGGGAAATCCCTTGGCAGTGAGACGAGCCTTATAGCACGTGGGAGGTCCACCAGGTTGTAAACGTCATGCTATGTGATGGCATCGAGCTCCTCACACATACCCTACTGAACTTGGATTTCAATATTAATATATTTTTTTCCGTGTGTGAAAGTCGACGAAAGTGGTGCTTCATCGAATTAAAAAATTTTCCATAATTAATTTCAAAAGTAGAAAAGGTAAAATCATGGGTGCAGTTGAAATCTTGTCCTTTTCTGCAATCATGGAGTATGTGTTCGTTGTAGAGGAATTTTTTTCACGCAACACAACTTCGGCTCTCACAAAAATAGAACATCACGCAACTTTTTTCCACATGTTAATCAATGAAAGAGCGAGAGAGTGAAGGGAAACACATGTGGAAAGTACATTAAATGCGTCAGCATCTACATTACAACATCATCTTCGTCGGGCACATCTGTGTGGAAAAGCAATTCGCCTGCAAAAGGAGCTGCTTCCTTCTGGAAAGCAGGGTCAAAGACATGTGGGAAGTTGGCACGGGCCCACGCGTTCTTGACCATCGGTTCAGCGTCACGGACGTGCTGCCAGGGATCATACAGCCAGCCACAAACTGCCTCCTTCACCACCTGCATCCCCAGCTGCATGCTCCCGCCCTCGCGTGACCTGTCCGCACCCCATTGTGAGAATAGCTCCTCGAGCTTGTTCTTCAGTGGATGGATAAGTCCGACGTCCGCGGGCTGCGCTTTCGGTGTACATCCTGGAGGGATGTACACCGTGTGCATGTAAGGGTAATTAATTCCCATCCACTCCTGGAAGGATCCGCTGCACTGCGGACGCCAAGTGTCAAGAACAAGCAGCACGTTCGCCTCACCCTCACGGACATTTAATGCATGGCATGTTTTTTTGTAGTACGGATACACGACCATCCTGACCCAGTCAGGTGTCGTGTCAGAATTTGCCCAGTGCGTGGGGGTGTGCGTCAGATGCCAACCCTCTTCCAGTAGCTTTTCGGCGTGCGGGCCACGCAGCAGGCAACGGGCAGTCTTCCCGCCAAAAATGAGCTGCATCGGGAGCAGCTCTCCCGTCATCAATGACGTCAGCACGGCGGTAATCTGGCGTTTGTCTTCCATGCCCACAATCCCAACCTCATCATGACCGCGTGGTGCGAAAGTGTGACACGCGCTCGGCATGAGCTGAATGCCGGTGTGGTCCGCATTCAGTACGAGAAACGGCACCACACCATAGAGTTTCACCATGCACGCTGCACGGCGGTGCATGGTGAGCACGAGGTCCTCCCAATTCGCAGGAACACTCTGCGCAACAGTTGTGGTTGAGCGCCATGACCAGCCAAGCTCCTTGTGCACGAATTTGCGCACCCATGTCCGCGAGAAGGCGCGCAGACCCATCTCCGCCAGCTCGTCCGGTGCGTGGAGGGCGACGATGCCACGGATATCTCGGCGAATCAGCTTCGTGTTCAGGGCGTGCCCCGCGGATCGTGCTGCTTCAAGCCGGGTCTTGATTTCCAGCATGATGTCCGGCTTGTCCGCGAGCCATGCGTGTTTTCCTCGGCAGCCATGCTTCCGCTTGCGGTTGGAGATGGGTGCAGATGGTGCAGCAGCTATGGAGGCAATGACCGCAGCCTCGTACTGCTTCTTGAGGACACCTTTCTTTCCCTCCACGAACCACCCTTTCACAGTGCTCGGTGACAAACAATCGAAGACGGAGTAGCCATCGGGGGTGCGGTACGCACGCTTGAGATGCTGCACTGTGGCGTAGATCGACGCCTGCGACTTGACGGCTTTGTAGATCGTGGAAAAGTGGCCACTGGAGAACCAATCATAGTAGGGCCCACGCATTTTTCCAGAGGAACCGGAGGACGACGTCGTCTCTGTCGTCGTGGACTGCGATAGAGTCAGCATCATACATTCAGTGTCCGTAGAGTCTTCGTCGCTCTGCCCGTCATCGCTGGAAGATGTCGTAGAAGCGCTGTCGTTTTCGTCGCAGGGTGGTGGAGGTTTGTGACCGAAATCAGGCCTTGGATGAGGGGTGTTTCCAGATGGGAGCAGGCCGTCGCTGATGACGAGCGAAGCCGAACGGGTCCTCAAACGGCATGGTGGCACCTCCTGCTGCTTCTCAGGCGAGACAGCCCTCCATTTGCCTTTTTCGGCAGCGGTGGGGGGCTTGCGCGTCGTCTCTGTGGTTGCATGGGTAGCCAAATCCTCCGGACGCGATGGTGACGCGTCAGGTGCGGCCCTTTCTGAGGGAAGACGCGAAGGACCGGCTCCCGGGCTGTACTTCCACACGCGTGGAGCTGCAGGCCGGCATGTCGTCGTGTCGTCGTCGATGCGGGTGCGCTCGCTTGGCTCGCAGATGACTAGGGCAATGGTTGAGGGAAGGGACAGTGGAGGTGCGCTGGGGTGGGGCACGTACACTGAGTACCCACGCGGAGAGGGTGCAGGGGATGCCTCGGAGTCATCGAATGTGAGCGCAACATGCTTGCGTGGACGGCCAACTGGCCGCTTGGGTAGTGGTGCACGGGGTGGTGATCCATGCCTGGTGGCTTGGGCAAGGCGTCGGCTACGCTCCTCCGGAGTAACTTTGGCGAGGAACCGGTCCATGGTGGGGGATGTAGAGTGTGACAACTGCTGACTGCTGAGGGACAAGTTGACAGATGTTTGTGCCGTGCATGTAGTAGCCAAGACAGCGCCGGACGAGCCGCTTGTGCGTTGAAATTGTCAAGGCTGGCGTCGAGGCTGTAGTGCCGAGCCTACATCGAAGGCCTACACATCCGTTCGAATTTTCGAACGGATGTGTAAGGAGCGACGACTTGACGAAAGCGAAATTGAACTGGACCGATCGACGAATTTAAGGTATAGGCTGAAAACAAGTGGACGAATTATTGATGTACCCAAAATAATTCCAAAAGGTAAAAAAACTGAACCAAAAAATTATGCAACTGCTCAGTCGTTGAAATCCAAGTTAAGTAGGGTAGCTTGCTCCCAGAGAGCAGCATCTGGGACCGAGCAAGTCTAGCGGACGGTGTCTAGATCAGGCGGGAGGATCAAGCTGCCACGCGTAGTGAGTACAGTGGCAACAAATGCGTGCGACATAGCATGACCAGACTCGGTGACGACAACATCATGGAATAAATTGTCCATGATCAGGGAATAGCCGACTACTGAGTTTGGTTGCACAATAGCTGCTGCCAGACAAAGCTCATTTAGTCCAGTGGCAGGAGGTGGCTGGTCACTGGAAGGGGCCAAGGCTGGGTCAAACAGACGAACGGACACAGAATGACCGGTATAGGGGACAAAGTGAGAGGAAGAATACAAGGGACGTAGGGGACCACCTAGAGCGCAACTGTACGGGGCAGAGACATACAAGAGTGGAGGAGCGGCAGGGTCCGCTGCGAAAGGAACTAGCAGGGTGAAATAGAGAGGCGCTAGATGCCGCAGGTGAGGATGCAAGAGATGAGGATGGCCATGAAAGAGAGATAGCACCAGATGATGACAGGTGTAGTGACATAGTCATAGATGAGGATGGAGAGGTAGATGCAGATGACAATGCAGGTGCCAACAATGCAGGCAATGACGTAGGGAGCGACATGGACGTGGGTACTTAGACGGAAACTGGTAGGGTTTCAGACGAGACGGGATGCACAAGGGATTGTGGAGAGCCACCCTAGGGCCAGTTGGCCCAAGAGCTACCGGCCAGACGCGAAACTGGGCCAAGAGAGGGGACACAATGGAGAATGCCGTGACTAAACTTGCTCTTGAAGAAGAGAGCCTCACGTGAATCAATGACACGAAGACCCGTTGATTCCCAAAAACACCATGCCTTAAACTGTGGCGAGACACCGAGGAACGGGTTCAGACGCCAGCGCGGAGAGAGCTTCCCATTGCTCTGGTCCTCAGGGAGCAAGACACCGACAATGCACCACCAAACCCGTGCAAGGCGCAAGTCAGTGCGATGGGGGTACCAGCGTTTGTACGGAGCTACGTGGTGTGGAAGGGGCCCATGAGGAACCCGGCTCCACACCCAAGTCATGTACTTCATGGCCTCATAAGTGAAAGCTTTAGACAATCCAGACTCGACCAGCATGGTGCGACCGGTAAGCTACAATTCCAGCATTCAGAAACGACATTTTGCTGAGGGGTATAGGGGGTAGACGACTCAAACTGGATACTGACCAACGTAAGAAAATGCAGGTTGGGTCCCACGATCAAAACAAAAAATCGGTAGCTTACGCTACCAAGCACGCTTTGCCTGGACAAGCTAGTACTCAGTCGTGGACCCAACATCACTCTTGAGGCGGAGGGGGAAAGTCCAACGGAAGTAGGAAGAGTCGTCAGATAGATAGGGGACATAACGATTGCCACCGAGGGACTCGATTGGGAACGGTCCCATGACATCAGCATGAACAAGTTTGAGAGGCTCATGGGTGTGGGCGGTGGACACATGGAAAGGGGAATGATGCATTTTACCTTGCACACAATCCATGCAGTCTGCATTACAAGGAGCGGAGAAAGTGGTAGCATCCAGGCCAGTGGCAGGCTTATGATGCAGCACGTTGTGAATTACAACAGTGCTCACATGGCAGAGGTGACTATAAAGGAAGAACATATGCTCATCAGAAAGCGTAGGAGCAACATGGACGTGAGCAGCGTCAGTTGCGGATCCGCTAGGTGTAAACAAAGGTATATGATATAGTTTTCCCTACTTCTAGGAGATTTCTTAATTAAATAACTATTTGAGGGTGACAATTTCATTTGTTTGACTACTGGTAGAAACATTTTGAGATGAAAATGAATACAGTTTAATAATTCGTGGTTATGTCATGACAGTGTTTGGAAGTGGGACATTCTACGTGCTCTGATCGGTTTTTTGGCTCATTTTTGGGCTGATTTGTGCACGTTCTAGGTTTTCGTCCACTAGTGATCTCCATTACTTGCACGTGTAGGAGCAATCAAGCAAGTGACCAAGAGGGAGCGCGCGTGAGAGAGAGAGAGAGAGAGAGAGAGAGAGAGAGAGAGAGAGAGAGAGAGAGAGAGAGAGAGAGAGAGAGAGAGGAGAGAGACAGAGACAGAGAGAGAGAAAGGGAATGAAAGAGGGAGAGAGGGAGAGA
>SZWC01012008.1:1625-15149 GCA_023375785.1 Penium margaritaceum
TTGTTACTCAGTGAGACTCGCTAGTTGAGTCTCACCCGTTGGCCG
Source organism: Penium margaritaceum (assembly GCA_023375785.1). Classification (NCBI taxonomy): domain Eukaryota; kingdom Viridiplantae; phylum Streptophyta; class Zygnematophyceae; order Desmidiales; family Peniaceae; genus Penium; species Penium margaritaceum. The sequence continues at coordinate 1,671 of SZWC01012008.1, forward strand.
GTGAGCAAAGCTAGTCAGCACTCGACAGGTCAAAAGGGAGAATTTTCCCAAAGTCCGCAAAGAATCCTGAAGGCACCTGCAAAGTTATGGATTTTGCCAAACTAGGCTAGAACAAAGGAGACCTACATCAGTCCTATGGATCATGCAAGTCAAGTTCTAATCTAGGCCTTGCACCACAGCAAGTTTACTATGCTACATTGTTATCAAGGAAACAACTAGGTTCTCCAGTGGGGTGGGCAAGGGCCGACGGCCGGTGGAGTGCATGAGAAAAAGCAGTGGCACCGCCATGTGGAGACTTGCTCGAGCGCTTGTCTGCGCGATCAATGTGTATCACCACCGACCACCACATCTGCATGCACTACACACCGGAGGACACATGAGGACGTACATATACAGAGAGATCTATTGTCCATGCTATCATGCTCAGCAATAACCTTTGTGATCTGATCGTCACAACACAATTCAATGTAGTTGATGGGGATGCATAGCTGCTGCAACAGTCGACACAAAGAAACATTTTCACACATGCCTGCATCAAGAGCAACATACTCTGTCTCACTAGAATGGCATTCCACACAGCCCTTCTTGCCTCTTTTTTTTTTCGAGACAGGCATCCCCTCGACAAGGAAGACGTAGCCAGTGCGGCTATGAGCAACTGCATCATGGGCCCAGTCACTGTCAGTGTAATCATCAACAACAATTGACAGCTATGTATGGTAGCAAGGGCCAGTCCGAGTGGTGGAGGGTGCATACCTTCAAACACGCAGTGCGGCCTCCATGTGGCATGCCAGAGGACACTCTAGTAACTAGGCCAGGAAGTTCACAACAAAGGTGACATCTGCGCTGGTTGTGGTCGCCAGGTACATGAAGGGACGCGCAAGCAATCAGTCAATTTCATTATCTCCACCAGCTTCAACACCTCCAGTGTTGTCAAAAACAGCTATCCAGCTGAATTCATCAATGTCAAAGTGGTCAGCACAGCCTCAAGCAAGGGCACAAAACGTTCCTCCAAACTATGGACATTTGCAGCCTGGTGGACGTGAAGAACACAAGGAGAGCTGTCACGCTCAAGCTCCATGCCTAGAAAGAAATGAGCAGGCCCCAAGTATTTCCTTTTCTATGCAAACTGCAGAAGAGACTTCACTACATTCACAACCTCATAATCAGGTCATGCAATCAGCAGATCATTCATGTAGACGATGATGGCGACAAACAGTGCTGACAATGGAGTGATAAAGAGGGATGGATAACTTTGACCCTGGAGAGTCAAAGCATTGGTGTATCCCCTTCCCCAGGGTCAAAGTTATCTCTTGGATCCAAAAACAGGGCAATACTTTCAGGCCATAGAGGGCCTTTCGAAGCCACCAGACTCTGTCGGTGCCAAGAGAAAATCATGTAGGCTGAACTATGTCAATCTCCTCATAAAACTTAACGTGCAAGGACGTGTTGCTCACTTCCATCTGTTCCAGTTTTTGGTCATGGTGCAACACATAGCTCGAGTAGTGGTGTAATGACCGATGGGTACAAACGTTTCGTCCAATTCAACGCCAGGGACTTTGGAGAAATCCTTTGTAGTGTGGCATTCCTTGTACTTGTCATGTATGCCATTGGGCTTGCAATTTTGACAAATTTCCCAGCGGTCATCAATGCCTTTGTGCCATCAATAGCACAAATCCATGNAGAGCTCGGATGGACAACCCTAGTGGCCAGGCAAAGCATGCCCATGCCGTCAACATTTCTGAGTATGTGGCCGAAGTTGACGGGCCAAGGAAGGAAGGCTTGTTGCAGAGTGAGCAGGGAACGCTAAAAGGTTCCTGCCACGGACAAAGGAGATCAGGACTGGTGGGGTCCAAGGTCCAAGGAAAGTCAGAGGAGAGTGATACACAGACTGGAGAAGGGTTAGATGGACTGGAAACCATAGGGGCAACCAGGCCAGATGGGGCTGCAAAAGAGTGATAAGGAGACACCAACAGTGAAGGGACAAAGGATGTGACCGGGGAGGAGGACGTACCAGAAAAATGGGATGACATAGACTGGAGAAGCAATGAGCAAGGGTATGATTCCAACGCTCGGAGATGCTGTTCTGTTGGGCTGTGTATGGAGTAAACGTCTCCAGACACACCCAATTGGACTCAAGAAGATGGGTGGTGGGTCCAAGAAAATCACTGCCACAATCACGGAGAGGCATGCAAAGACCGTAGGAAGACACGTTGAGCATGCACCAGGCATGACTCAATGACCGGACAAAATTTCCATTTCTAATGAAGAGCAAAGACTCAGCAAAATCAGGAGAATTCATCACTTCAACACAAGTACGGAGTGCTTGAAATCACCATGCTTGAAATCCATGTGCCGCACTTGAGCGTGTGGACGGGCATCTTTTCAACATTCTCCCCCTTGAACCTGCCATGCTCGCTGCTCCAGCTTGACCTCACTCGTTGTCCGCTGCGACCTCCAGCCCATCACAGCTGGTTATCCCACGCCCGGCCATGCTCATCGTGTGTCGGTCCGCGGGTGTACTTTGGTCAAGCAATCCACAAGCATGTTGTGCGTGCTGCAATGCTGTAGCACCACCTGCCCCTTTTCAACCATTTCCCATGCGTAGAGATAATGCACGTCTATGTGTTTTTTCCTCATGTCCTGTGTCGCACTGTTGGTCATCAAGATGGAGCTGGTGTTGTCCTCTTGTACCACTGTAGGCTCCTCTTGCGGCACGCCCAGCTCCCCAAGCAACCTACAGAGCCACATCGACTCCTTGACCACCTCGGTTAGCATGATGTACTCCGCTTCCACTATGGAGGTGGAGACACAGTCTTACGACCTGCTACACCACGAGACCGCTGGACCAGCAAGGAAGAACACGTAGCCAGATGTGGACTTCCACTCATCCACATGGCCAGTATAGTCTGTATCCATGTAGCAGACCAGGAGCAATGGGTCCACCCGCCCCTTGCAGTCAAACCTCAGGCACGCGTGCCGCGTTGCCTGCAGGTAGCGGACGATGCAATTGACCGCCTGCCAGTGTAGCGGCCCTGGATCGGCCATGTATCTGCTCACTTGGCCCACCGCATAGGGGAGGTCCAGTCGAGTCGCCACCACGGCGTAGATGAGGCTGCCCACCACCAATCGGTAGGACGCCCCTACCAGTTCACAGATCATGTACATATGACTGCAGACTGGTTTCCAATCCTCCATGCCGTACCACTTCAGTACCTTGGCCACGTATTTGGCCTGCCCCAGCTCAAGCATGCACGCCCTTTGGTTCCGCGTAATGCTCACCCCGAGGTAGAGCTCCAGCTCCCCCATGTCCGACATCTAGAACCTGCTGTTCAGCTGTTCCTTCTGCTCTGATCTTGTGATCCTCAGGCTTGGTAGGTCTGAGGATCACAAGATCAGATCGTCCACGTAGAGTGCAACGATCTGATGGAGCTTCTTGCTACACCCCACACTGCTTGTGATTTGCCTCACTCTGCTTGAAGCCGAGTTGTGCCATGAAGCTGTCCATCTGTTCGTACCAGCAATGAGGCAATTGTTTTAGCCCGTACAAGGACTTTTGTAGCTTGCACACCTTGCCCTCTGGCGCCTCCATCCCCTCCGGTACCTCCACGTATACTTCTTTGTTGATGATGCCGTTGAGGAAGGCCATCTTTACGTACACCTGGTGGAGCTCCATATCCTTCACGGTAGCCACCGCAAGGATCGCCCGGATACTTGTGAACTTAGAGACAGGGAAAAACGTCTCATCGTAGTGCTCACCCTTATGCTGCGCATAACCCTTTGCACAAGCCACACCTTTCATTTTCCCACCACACCTTCTTTTGTGAACTTGGTCTTGAAGATCCACTTGGAGCCGATGACCTTAGCATCTTTCAGCCCGTCAACCAGCTCCCACATGTCCTTTTCAGCAATGGATTCCAACTCCAACATAATGGCGACATCCCACTACTTCCCCTTGGACCGCGCAAGCACCTCTTGCACAGTCGTCGGCTCTGTTGATGCAGCCAGCATGCACCGCGTCATGGCGATCCATCAACCGGTGCTTGTATTGAAGCCCTTCTCTGCTCTCCGCTACCTCCCGCTGTGGTGCGACAGTTTTGGTGGCACCTCGTCCCTCTGCTGCAATCCTTCTGACTCCAATCGCTCCAGTGAAACATTGACCGGATGGCTCCCTGAGGATCTCTCCCGCTCCGGTGAACGTTGACCGGACAGGCGGTGCATCCAGAGGATTTTTCTCCGACGCCAAGCGTGAACTTCGCTGGGAGTGCACGCTTCGGCACCTGCAGTGCCTCGTCTCATAGATCTTTCTACCAGATCTCCAGCCCACCTGCATCATTGTCGAAATCCTCTGGGTCAATTGCTTCACCTGCTCCACTGCCGCGCTCCGACGCCCCATCCTCAACCTCCGTGTTTGCCGGCTCCTTCTAGTAGTCAAGGAGCTAGAACCACTCCCACTATTTTGGAGTGTTCCCAACGCTCATGTCGTTGCTGCTGCTACTGCTGAAGCTCTACTGCTTTTTTAACTCGATGTCACGGCTGCAGCTGATCTCCAGCAGCCCCTTATGAACTTCCGTGTTCAGGACATATCAGTGCTCAACCCGCAAAAAACTGGCAGACGACATCCCCAAAACACCCCTGGGAGGGTCCCCACTTAGAACAGTGCAAGTCTAGCACAGATGAGCTCTGGCCAACAAGGCGACACTCTGACCCTCCTGATGGTGCAGGCAAAGAAGCCAGAGGAGAGTCTGGTCAAGCTGGTGCTTGCAATCGACTCACGATGGCGTGCCGAGGCTCAAGGAGGCCGATGAAGCTGGGAGAAACTGGTAGGTCGGTGGGAACCATTGCGAGGTAACACAAGCCGGGAAGGGTGGCCAAGAATAGGTTGGTGTACCGTACAGAGACGGCCAGCTCCAGGGACATGGTGAAGGCAGACTGAAAGATGGAATACCGATGGTGGAGTAGGCCTGGGTAGAAGTAGAGGTGAAGGTGGACCAAGAGGAGGTGCTGGAGCTGGAGGTGGCAGAAGCTGAGGTGTCAGCGGTACGTACCCAATGAGCATCATGGCATATGCAAGGCACACGTCATTGGGAGGAGCCAGGCACTTGCCTGCGGAAAATTTGTAGAGCCACAGTTTGAGCATAAAACATTTCTAGGAAAGAGGAAAGAAGAGGTTATCTTTTCCTTTGTCCTTCCTATGACCCTTGCTACGCCCACAATCCTGGATGTAGGGACGGTGGCAGTGGAGGTAGAGGAGGAAGAAGAGGAGGATGAGAATGTGGGAGAGGTTGTTGGCAAGGAGAAAAACATGACAGAAGAAATGCCAGTGACAAGAAAGTGATGAAGCCGATTGTTTTGGAGGTTGGTCCACTAGGAGAAGAGAGTACAAATGCCAGGTGGGGACTTCGGCGGGATCGGCTGGGAGGCTAGACGCTGCAGCGCGTCTGCCTTGACATTACGGAGGAGGTCAGAGATCTCAAGAAAAATCATGTTGACCATGGTGAGGAAGGCAGGCAGCTAACCTGGCCCAGCCTCCCCAAGCTCACAAAGGAGCTTGAGCCCGTGAGCTAAGCATGCATCAGATGTCCCATCCGCACGCATCAAGAGCGTCTTGAAATGGACAGTAAGCACACTCCAAGCAGCCTGACCCGTGATGGTTGTACAGAGGTGAAGCATAGCGTATGCACCAATGAGGTTGGCAGGGCCGCGGGTGACATAATTGTCATTGCAGGTGCCAACGTTATTAGTAAGATGCTTGGGTGTAGCAGCAATGAGGGTGCAGATCGCACGGGAAGACTCATCAGCAACAGGTGTGAAGGCGGGGATGGCGGCAAGATTAGCCAAGGAGTAACACTCCCACTGTTGTTTTCCTTGGGCCTAGGCACTGAAATGCACCTCCAAGGAGGAGAAGATGAGCCTGGTGGCTAGACATCCCTTATATGCTGACCGCCCCTCACTACTCTGATACCAGAAAAAGAGCAAGAGTGAGGGAGGAAAGAGCTCAAGATGAAACCATTCTTGTGGAAATAAATGTAAGAAAAACAAAGAGTACTAGTAAGTGTTTGGTCATGAGGTCAAGAGCCATCAAGCAATGAGCTCACTAGAGTTGGAGACCCTTGAGGGTGCCTGGATGCAAACATCTGTACACATTTTCAGAAACCTGCAAGGTGGGCTATTGGAGAAAATCCATCAGCATTTAGTCTGGGGGCAGCACCCGGCTATCCAATCCCAGAAAACAACACAATGCAACACAACAAAGAAAACAAGTGTTCATGACTGATCACATGATCTGTTGTGAGCCTGTGGCAAGCATAAGAAGGCCCTAATTCTGCCAAAGCATCTCTTCCGCGTGGAATGGCATCACCTCTCCACACAGCTCAGCTGTGGCATTGCCTCATCTCCCCCACGATGGTGCAGCTGGTGGCATGNATAATGCATGCTGTGGACAACATCGGAATCCATCCAAAACTTTCGCAGAGGTTGTACGGAAACAATGTTTTAGCATTATTGAAGCATCCATCAGATGCAATGAAGCATTCTGACATGTCGCGGAGTTGTGCATGAGATTTTGTAGAAAGTTACCATGTGACTGATATAGGAACAACGGATGGAAGAATGATGACAGTGTAGCATTGGTAGTTGATGAAGAACACTCTGAGAGCAAGCGTATGGAGATACCTGGAGATGGATACTATGACCATTTGAGGAAATGCCCCACTGCTACAACCAAAAAAGGAGGAAAAAAATATGTTTTGGACAACCGGTGATGTAATCAAGCAGGCAGCAGGGTATAGAACCAAATGGAGAGGTAGGATCCACAGCCCAAGTGGCTCGAACAAGGCAATAAGGAAATTCAACGAGTTTAGACAGGTTTTTTAAGGAAAAGTTGTTTTTGTTTTTAAGAAAACAGCCAGGATCCACTGTTGGAAGTTCTTCTTGAGTAAGGGGGGCATATTGTCATGTGCTAAATCTAGACCACTGCCTTATTCGGCTGCCTTGTTTAGTGGATAAAACAGAGTTCAAAGCTTCCTTGATCCTGGTCATACTTTGTCTTCAGTAATGAAGACCGGATAGACAATCTAGTTCATAGTTGTGATAGTCCGGATGAGTAGACCTTGACCGAAGGGCATGCACTCTCTTCTAAAATCAGGGAGTCCATTGTGGCTGAGGCACGTCACAATGAAATGGACAAGGTCGCCATAGGGCATGGTCAAAAACATGAAACCTAATCCTACTCCTTCTATGTGGCATTTCCATGTTGAAAACAGGTCCATAGCGACATTTTAGGGGTGGTGGAATGACGTGATTTTTTTTTTTCGCGGCACTCCTTTCACCTGAAATTCAGCCAAGAAATACATTCACACTAGGTTCAACTAGAATCTACCTTTCATGTATTGTTCCAGACTCTTGCATTTAGGATCAATCATCCCAAATTCATGCAGTTCAAAAACAGTGCACACCACATTGAACCATACATGAGAAGTTTCTTGGATGTTTACTTCAAGTGGTTTCTAAACAATGGAAGATGGCGAGAACCTTCCATACCACAGAGATTTCACCTTTTCCATGCACACTGTTTAACAAAGGGATCTCAAAAGTGATAATGTTTTCAAGGAATCTTCCTTTAGCTCTGGCAGTCCCCAGAAGCTTCCTTTTGTAATTCTTTGTCCTTCAGAAAATTTAGAGAAGGCAAAGGAACATTTGAAAAGATTTCACTTTTTTGCACGCAATCATCAGGTAATACTTGCGTAACAATTCTGGTGAGCCTCAAACATTCTTCAATGTGTTTCTTATTCTTAAGACATAACCCACATTTTTGTACGTTCTACTGGCTGTTATCATTAAAATGACCTATTTCAAGATTCAGATTTGCGGAGTGGGCACGCATTGACTTCCTCAGGAGTTTGAGAAAGTGATCATCACAGTTTCTAGTCTCATCAAAGAATCCTACAGCTTTTGGAACTTCTCTGTCACTTTGCTCCCGCTATCCACCCCCTTTCCCCCCTCCCACCCCACAAAGTGATTGCGGGGGGTGTATGAGGATGTGCACAAAGAATTGTATGCATAAACCTATCAGATGTGCACAAGTGCGTATTCGTTGTAGAAAGTTCCACAAATTTTCCGTGGCTCACTTGTGTTCAAATGTCTTTGAGATGGACCGTAAGGAATGTGTACTTCCATATTCAATCACACTTTGCACTTCACTGGTGGCGGGTGGAGAGGGGGGGGGGGGGGGGGGGGGGGGGGGGGGGAGGGGTGGGGATCCGGGTCTAAGCCCTCCACCCCCCTCAAGCCTAGAAATGAATGTGGAAACTGTACGACAAAGTGCACATCGAATACCAAGCGAGAAGAATGCAATTGTGCAGAATTACACAAGTCAGTGCAACCTTTGCGGGCCGTCGATGGACCTCGATCCACTGCCGGTGTCTGTCGACAACTTCTTTCCGCAACGGATTATGCTGGCCGTAATATCTTAGCATGTTCCAGTCTACAAGAACTTGCTATTTTATCACAAACCTGGATGTTTTCAGACAACCTTGCAGTGGCAAACAAAAGAATGAGTCGAGTGTATAAGTAGTCCGCTAATGCGGACCCCCTGGTTGTCATGCTTGCATCGCCTGTCGACTTGGCCAGAGACAAATCCCGACACCCAGCCAACGTGATATGCATTTATAGGGGGGCATTTGTTTGTCGCTGTCATCATACTTGTAGAGAGTGTCATACTTTCATGTCTAGAGGGTGAGACAGAGAGAGGGACTGATAGACAGAGGAATAGGAGGACAGAGTTGGAGAGAGAAAGAGATTTTGTGCCTTTTGTTGAGCGCAAATTCCCCTACGTGATGACTGTTGGCCTGGCGCATGCGAGGCAGTTAGGAGTTTTTTAGGCCGCTCTCAGTAGCATTGCATTGCCTCACACTGTCCTCAAAACGTGTGCAACATCAAAATCAACGTCAGTGGTGACCGGCACTGTGAATATCCCGTGATATTGAAGTTCATGAATAATGGACACTTGACAGCCAGCTTACCGCTTGAGTGCCAAATCGATTTCTTCACCGACACTCTGTTGAAAAGTTGCCCCTCCGCTTGCCCAAGTACGGCGCCTGGAGGTACCGGTGAGCCACCAGAAAGAGGAACCCCGCATCGGCGGATCTAGCGGCTTGAGGATTGCTTGGATCCTAAGCTTCATGATTGCCCCTTAAATTTGAAGAGTTTTTTAATACGGTGGAAGTTGATTCACCAGAATCGGACGAGTATCGAGGGAGATATAGCCTTCCAAAGTTGGGGTGTGCGCAGTGGCTCTGGGAGCTGGCTGTGACTCGAAATCCGGTGGATAATCAACCGGACCGAGAAACAAAAGTACCATCTGGAGATTTTGCTCAGGAAGGTCTGCCAAGGCGTCCGGTGAATAATCCACCGGATCCTGTACTGCAGTTTCTTATTGAGGGACTTGGCCAAAATCCTGGCTCGGCGTCCGAAACTCGGTAATCCGTTTTGTTACTCTGGGACTTAGGCAATAATCTGACTGCAGGCCCACGGACAGGTTTCGAACCTCGTCACACCCCATCACCAAACTCGACCCAAAAGTAGGGAAGATGCATGGAAACAGTGCAGGGGACCCGTACACCTTGTGCAATGGGATCTGCACCTTGGGAAAGGCGCTTTGCACGTGAAGGAGGGCGCCACGGCGAGTGGCGGCGTCAGGCTTCTGTGGTGGTTGAGACCTGCACTTCGGCAAGCATAACATGTGCTACGCTTGGCCAAATCACGCACGGTTTGGTGCGTTGAAAAGCTCATGACTAGCCCTATTAATTTTGTGACCATGTCCATGTTCAAAAATCTATGCAATATCGCGTTATTCCCTTCGCAAAGCTGACTGTCTCTAAACTCCTGCTCACATAACGTGAGGCAACCAGAAAGCTCACGCTTAGTCTCAGATTTTCTCAAAACAGAAGACATAAACCACCAAGAGACAATCAGACCCACAAATTCCCTGACACAGTCTTGCTGTGAATCTATTTCACTCAACTGTCACTGTAGTTACTGTCGAGAATTGATGACAGCCACGGACTGTCGAATAGATTTGAACAGACCAGTTGGATGTTAGAAAAAATTCAAATCTCAACAGAGAGATGGACTCGAATGTCTTCAACAGAAACAAGATGCTTACCAAATGTACAGGAAGGTCTTCAGGACGAGCCATCAAGCATACGTGGAAGTCCACACTGGTCATGGTGCACTGTGAAACTATCTGTTTAACTGTAGTTATGAAAACTTCCTGACTGAATGCACACTATTGTATGTTATTGCCAAAGTTGTGAAATTTTGGTCGCACAACACCTCATACAATCAACACGTGCACTCTCTTGCGACGAGGGGGGGGCGGGGATGAGGAGAAGTGCAGGAAGAAGAATGAGTAAAACAAAACAATAGGCAAGTCTGATCTTGGAAACCTTGATCAACAAAATGACAACATCAGGTCACGTTCATGTCAGCCACTTGATATGTACAACCGTGCCCATTCACCCTGAAAGGGGAAAAACCCAGGTCATCGTCTCTACCACTTGTTGAAATCAAGAAAACTTGGGATGAAAGTTTCAAAAACCATGCATAAAGAATAAGTAGATTCCATGCAAAAAATTCATTGTAGACTGATATGAACAAACTAACTATCATGAAAAATCTGTTTCACCCCGCACATAGTTACAAAACCATTTCTAAAACCTGATTTTAGTTTTCAATGGTAAGAAGTCTGTAGTAAAACTCATGTATTTTCTTACATGATCATTTATTACTAAATGAAAGTTCATTAGATTTTTTGAGACAAGAAATTGGTTGTTTCATACAAAGAAGTATGGATTTTTTTCCTCCTATAAACCCGTTCACTTGTGTAAACCTTCACCTACACCACAGTCAAATTTACACACACCTCTTCATACACTCCCCACATACACTTTCACCCCCACCCCCTTCCCCTCCAACCTTCCACACTCATCCTGCGAGGACAAAACAACATTGTACACTAGTACACATTTTAATGTGCAATCAACTCATCGAAATGTACACCTCCACATTCAATCCTCACTTGCAGTCTGAGCCCTGCACCTCCCCTTCCACCTACCTCTAGCCTAGCCCATGGGATATCATACACAAGTTTACAGATCCATCCACACCAGACTCCATGTTTTCACACCTCCTCATACACTCTACACATACACTTTCACCTTACCCCCTCCCTCCCCCTCCTACTATCCACAATGTTCTTGCTTAAACCATGCAACATCATACACTACTATACACCTCCACATTCACTCCCAGCATACACTTTCAACCCCACCTCACTCTCCCACCTTGCCTAGAGTTCACTGTACACTAGTTTCCAGTTTCACACACACCTCTACCCATGCAATCATGCACCTCCGCATACAATCCCCACATGCACTTCCACCCAACAACCCCCCCTCCCCCAATATCCACTCCAAGCCAAACCCACATGTTTCCGTACACTAACATACACATACAACCAAAAGACACTAGAGATATCAAAAACCTCCTTATGCACTTCCCACATACACTTTCACCTGCTCCTCCCACACCCACCACACAATCTATCCATCTACCTCTAGCACAATCTACACAACATTTTTATGTGCTTTGTATCTTCCTAGAACCTTCATATGTCACCATTTTCCTTTATACACACTTCTTCTAGTGTATGAAAATGCTTTGATTAACTCTTCCACGACTCTTGCTCCTCAAAATACGAGTATGGAGTCCCCAAAGTGCATGACGAATATTCGAAGCTCATTTTTAACCGTAAAAATGGTATGTAGTATACATTCCTCCCCCTTTTTTTCGAACCCTCCTGGTTTGTCTTTTCTCACAAAGGTCTCATCATTGCATTCTTCATGATGCAAACCATGCACCAAAAAATGTGTGCATCAGGACAATTTTGTGATTCCTTGTCATGCACAACACTGTTGCATCACGTTCACGAACAATCAACCACACACATACGAGGTTTTTGTTGTTTGGTAACTCAAAAACAACATCCAGCATTGGTTGCATAATCCGTTGGATCCCACCAGGATGAGAAACATAGAAGTTCCATATGTCCTTTATGAGTGTTGATGTGTCTTCACTAAAGACTAATCACACAAGTGTGCCAACGGCATGGTCGATGCCTACTTGGACGTACATAGTCAACAACGTCTTGCCCTTTTGGAAGAAGGTACAAAAAAAATTGCTCCCACATTCTTTGTTGTACACGTTGTGCGGTGAAGCCTCCTCACCCTTTTCAAGGAGCTTCCCTTTCATCAAGTAACCCAGCTTCCCCGCACACACTGTCCAATTCCACAAAACCCTTTGGCATGTCGTTCAGACATGATCTATTTACATGCAACAGAACCATGTTACTTCCACTCAATAGGGTAACTTCCATGTGACTTATGCCAGATACTTGTAGAGCGTACATCCCTTGTAAAAGAAAATTGACAAGCAACCATTGGTGGATGCCACCTTTGTGACATCAAAAAAATGATTGCACTTCCGTCTAGGAATGTGCATCAATTGAACCATCCCCACAATCTTGGGAATTCAAACATTCCCTCATGATCTTCCGTATCAATAGGGTGTGGTTTAACAACAATTTGAATGAATGAGGTATCTATGTGTAGATGAAAAACTCAGCTTTCTCAAAACATTCCCTGCCTTGCCGAGGTACTTATAGGTAGCTGAAAAGAAGTTTTGTCTCATCTCTGTCAGAAGTTGCTTTTGTTCCAACCAAACCAGCTGTGACCATGTTTGTATTTTGATATAGCACAACCTGTGCCACACGACACCTTTGGCATAATTGGAATCCATCCACACAAACGTGTAAAAGCGTTTACATCGCACATGCGTTATGTCATTGTCATCTCAAGTCGTCAGATTAATCAACCTGGCCACAAATTCTGGTGAGGTATGTCGTTCTTTAGGATTTTCAACCATTTTTTTCACAGTTGCCAATGAGAAATGTGATTCCTCAAGGCCTCAAACACTTCATCTTACATCAATGGGTGGACACTGCACACTCATTATCATTTATGGGTCCCAAAGTTGTCCTTAAATCATTGTATGATTAGCCAGAGCACCAAGATGTCGGTCACAACACTCGGTTAGTGTGAAACTCTTGACTGAGATTTCCTCTTTTCAGTTGTAAGAATCAATCGTAATCTCTTGAATCTTTTGTGATCCCAACTGTACCATAGTTGGTTTGTGGAACATGTGAGATCGTCACGGTACCATGAGAGTCCAAAATTTGAAACGGGTATGCCTCATTCCCCTTCTAAAGGAGACTTTTACACTATAGGAGAAATAGTCTATGTCGGTGATGCCAACAAGAGTTCTTCCACTCAGTTTAGCTGTCATTTTGTTTCAGATTTCATAACGTAATCACTTGTAGAGTGAATGCAAGATGATGGTGTCACCTTTTGTTTTCTTATGGTG
>SZWC01012008.1:15481-53671 GCA_023375785.1 Penium margaritaceum
TTTTGATTATAGCCTGATAGCTGCATAAACCATACTACCGTGTATGGCAATTCTGATTGCCGTTGCTGCCCACGCATGTAAGAATCAATGTCATCAAAACTCAAAGGCATGTCGTGTGCTTTTGAAAGACCCCTCAAGCTCTTGTTATTATGCCCCCGTGTATGTGTTCCCACTCTGGTATTTCTGAAGACAATCATGGTGAAGGCACTTAAGTTATGCCCGCTTGCTATTTGAAAGTATTGCCATGAAACATGGATTTGTCACTCGTTCATGCCTGAGCATAATCGTGCAATGGCAATCGTCATGCTACATTCGTAGATACCATTCACCTACCAAACAACATGTTTATTTGAATGGTACAGATGTAGAACATTAACCGATGGTGTTGGTTTTGATTGAATATCACAATACATGTGAACAAGTGGCTTATGCTGAGTGTGCACATTTTCAGTTATGTATCATGTAGCACTTACAAAGTGTCTGAGGTAAGTTGGTATGGATTGCATACCTCTACGAGTCCAAAAGCTAGTGAACTTCATCCAGCACTCCTGTTTTCAACATCTTCAACACCGAGTTAATGATGTTTCTAGAAGCCTCAAATTCTCATCATATCTCTTTGATGACGTTGCTTGAAAACTTAAATTCTGCCAGCAGATACACCCAGTATTGCTTCAGATTAGGCGAGTTGTGCCCATATCGCCACCATCAAATTGATGGTGTCAGCTATTGGGTTGGTTCATCTTTGGCCCATCATGCACTTTGTGTACATTGTAAAATCTCTGCATGGTCAACTTGGCATTAACAACATGTACTTTTTTTGTCTACAGGAAATCCTTCCACCAATAACATGGTGCACAGCCTCAAGTAGAATAACTTTGTCATTCTTGTTGTTGTAGTAGCTTCCAAGTCTGTTTTTGTTTTCAAAGAACTCATGAACATCGGCCTACAAATACTAAGGATCAGGATTGACACAATCGGTGTCCAATGTAATACATTATTCGTTTTTCCACTCAGGCATTGGCCTATGTAATTACATGGATAAACAATGTATTTGAATACATATTGTAAAACCCTTCAACAAGGTGTCTGACTGCACGAGCATCGTTGAATTCATTGGAAGCTACCTTGAGCATCATAGAGTTCACTCCCACCACTTGAAGTGATGTCATCAAAACACTTGCGTGTAGATCCGAAATAGACCATAGACCATAAGCATTTCTTTGGTGGATTCAAATGGCAATAAAGCATAACTTCCCATGAAAATTCCTGCTTCATTGGTAGCCTATTCATACATTTTATCAATACTCATTCAACTTGTGTATCGGCAGTCTTAACTCCATTTGCCAGTTTGTACCTTTGACAGTCGCAATTGTGCTTTCACGTGTTCTTCTTTTGGCGCTTGCATGAGAAGTGCTATCGGCACAAACTTTTTTTGTACTTGCTCTCGTTTTCCTACTGTTTTCCATGCTCATAGGATTAGGTTAACTAATACATACATTTGTACATGTATGCTTAATGCAATGCACACTTGTTTTGGTGATGCAGTTGGCTCTCTTTTCACTTGTCAAACAAAACAGGTTCCACCAATGTAACCGGCACTTGCACCAATATTGTGATTGGTGCTTGCGTAAGGAGTGCAATCAGATGTATGAAAGTAGTGTTTTCAACACCTGCATCAATGTGCAGTCGGCACTTGTGTCACCATTTCAATCTACACCTGTATTGATGGTGAAGTGTCATTCATAATAGTAGCTCAATTTGTGCATCACTGAGCTTGTTCCAATGACGACTAGACAGCTATAGTAGCAACACTTGTACGCAGATTGTCACCAACATGTTTGTATTCAGTGCAATTCAAACTTGATTTGCAAAATTGGAATTTGTTTCGTGCAATCAGCATATTTTGCATCACTAGGACGAGTTAATGGGATTACAATTGTAGGCAGCACTTCAGTTTCCCAGAACCAAGATTTTGCCTCCATACACATCAATGTCGTAGTTTTTAAACCGGTGCGCATAGCAGAGGCTACATAATACAAAATGTACTTTTTTGTATGGTGCAACCCAATTTCAACCATTTTGTGGTCTTTTTGTACCTAGCATCTCAACTTTGTCACAAAACACCCCAAGCATTGAGGTTGCGTTAGAAATTTTCAGCACTTCTGGTGTCAAAAACATTGCATTGAAGTTTTTTTCTTGAGTGAATCCCATTTGTAAATGGGATAACTGCTGGTTTCATCCATTTCATCATTTTTTTATGGTTTCAAATTTGAACTTAGAACATCTGGTTTTTTTATCTCGGTCAGAGCTTTAAACCGTTTTTGGGATGACACCCATGACCAACTTGTGAACCCACGGGGTCAATTGAAGAAACTCTCCCTGTTAAAGGAGCTTGCAAAAGTTGAAGTTGAGAAGAAGAAAAAATCTCTATACTCCATAATCTGGAACTCAGCCGGAGCCTCCAAATCCAACTTTACGCATGATGTTTCCTTATGAAAGATGAATTTGTAACCTACCAGGTCCAAGAAGGGTTGGCTTATAAAAAAAGAAGATATTCTCCACGAAGGAATCGTCCAGGCTTGCAACATTCGCAGGGCTCATTGGCCCTACTTGCCAAAGTTACGGCAGGCACCCTTCTTGGCGCCCTTCTTGCCCCCGCCATGTCCGCCACCTCCCTTGGCCCTGCTTCCGCCACCACGCGTTTTGGTGACGAGGAGCCGATGAGGACGGCGAGGACTCCCCACAGCTCCGTCGCTGCACCTCGTTGCGGGTGTATTATGCGACCGCGCCATAGGTAATCTTGTCCTCTGCCCATCCTCCCAAGACTGTTATGAGAGGGCTCCAACTGTCAGGAAGGGCCATGAGGAGGGTCATCGCCTATAGCTGTGTGTCGATCTTCCACCCCACGTCATTGCACTGTGAGGCAAGCGACTCGATCTACTGCATGGTAGTGATGACATCATCTCCTTCCTCGATTTTCACAGTCAAGAGTTGTTTCATTGCAAAAAATTTGTTTGCCAGTGACATGGATTGATGGATGGCGCAGAGTTTTTGCCAAGTCTTGGCTGCCAGCTTGCAAGCCCTTGAAGTAGCCCTACTGCGACTCGGCCGTTCCGGACACCAGCAGCATGAGCGCCTCCATGTTCTTCTTTGTAAAGGCCTCCTTCTGTGCTTCCGTCACTGTCACTTCATCGAGGACTTCCGTTTCCTTCAAGATCTCCAGCAGCCCCTTATGCGCGAGGTGCAGCTCGAAGTGCCACCTCCATAGCCCATAGCCAGGGCCACCCCACATACTTTTGGATGGGCTGTGTCTCCTTCTGCGCCATTTGAGCAGTCTTCAACTTGAGGACCTCAGAGCTTGACGGCGATGTTGTCCCCGAAAACGATCCCGTCCGCCGTGAAAGCCGTGAGCAATTTGTCGACCAGTCAGGGCCGTGGGTCCATAACCCTTCGTCAGAAACTAGGGTGTAGTTCCAACATGGCCTGATGGGTCTTCGGTGCTCAATGCTTGTTTTGTGAAAGTTCTGAGTCTAAGCGTGAGCTTTCTGGTCGCCTCACACTATATTTCTGGGAGTGGAAGAAAATTGTGAGACAGTCACCTTTGCAAAAGGAGTAACGCAATTTTGCCTTTGTATTTTAACATGGACATGATCTGAACATTTGTAGGGCTAGTCATGAGCTCTCAAACGCACCAAGCCGTGTGTGATTCAGATCATCATTGATCCTGCTACGTCAGCCAAAGCCAGCACCCCAAACCAGCCACTCAGTCGGTGGTACGCACCACGTCGCTCGCAGAGGCGCCCTCACACATCAAGAACCCATCAAAGCACCATTCCGGTGGCGCAGATGTCCCTATGTGTAGCGGTGGCAGCCCTCTTGCCTTTGGGATCTATTTTGAAGAGTTAGTCATCGTGTTTGGTGATGGGGATTAATGTGGTTCAAAACCTATTCGCGGAACTACAACCAGAATTTTGACTATAATGCTAACTATAATGCTAAGTTTTGGACTCCGAGCCAGGATTTGGCTAGGTCCCTCAGTAACAAAACTGCACTTCTGAAATCCGGCGGATCATCCACCAGACGCCTCGGCAGTCCTGCCGGAGAAAAATCTCCCGATGGTGTTTTGTTCCTCGTTCCGGTCAATTATTCACCGAAAGTCAAACCACAGCCAGCTCCCAGGGCCGAAGCGCAAACCCCAACTTTGGAAGCCCATATCTCCCTCATTACTAGTCCGATTTTGATGAAACAACCTTCAGCGGATTCAGCAACTTGTCAAACTTTAGGGGCAATCCTTCATTTGAGGATCCAAGCAAACCTCAAGTCTCCATATACAACGACGAGGAGTTTCCTCTCTCTGGCGGCTGGTCACGCCTCCCATTGCCGCACTTGGGCATGGAAAGGGGAAAATCTTTGACAGTTTTGACCTCCTAAACAGCAGCCGAGTCTCACGTGATAAGATCAAGAACTTCAAGCAAGGCAGATCGGTCCAAGATGACACTACATGCTTCATGGCTTTGGCGGCACAGATCGACGACCTCTTGGATGTGAAGCCGTACGATCGCTACCATGACGGCCTGAAGCCGCACATCCAACGTGAACTCGCGGTGCTCGGGTTGCGCACCTTTGCAAAGTTGGTCTCAGCAGCAGAGCGCATCGACGTGGTAAAATACAATGCGTTCCGGACCAGCTATACAACACAACCANGATCAAGAACTTCAAGCAAGGCAGATCGGTCCAAGATGACACTACATGCTTCATGGCTTTGGCGGCACAGATCGACGACCTCTTGGATGTGAAGCCGTACGATCGCTACCATGACGGCCTGAAGCCGCACATCCAACGTGAACTCGCGGTGCTCGGGTTGCGCACCTTTGCAAAGTTGGTCTCAGCAGCAGAGCGCATCGACGTGGTAAAATACAATGCGTTCCGGACCAGCTATACAACACAACCACGGGTGGAGCAGCCGAGTCAGGCTGTGTCCATGAAGGTGGATGCAATCCAAGCCGGCCAACGAGGCGCAGATGAGCAGCATGGACCGAGAGGCAAGTTGTGGGCTTTTGGCGAGGAGGGACATCGCAAGCGGTATTGCCCCAAGCACAAGGCGTAGCAGGGAAACGGGCAGCAGCAGCGAGGAGGGGAAGACCTACTGCTACGATTCTTTCATCCGCAAAGGACAGCACCACCCCTTAAAGGCTTTTGCAATTAAGGAGTTTCCTTAAGTGTTGTTGCAGAATGAAGGTGAGACCTGGCAGTTTCCAAGGATCATACTGGAGCTGGTTCCTAAGATTTTGGAGGGGAGTTTCAAGGGTCGGAGGAAGCTACACGCTCTGCTAGACGGCGGCGCAAGACATGGCTTCTTTAGCGTCAGGTTGGTGACGAGGTTGGAGCTCGCACGGCAGCCGGGGATGTCAACTAAGGCGCGGCAGGTGCCCGGAGTGGTGGAGTGCGGCAGGCCTCTTGTCAAGTACAAGGTCCATATGGGTGAGTTGGCGTATGACATGGAGTTCCACACTTGCCCTAAGGATGATTACGACTGCTTGATCAGCCAGGACTGGTTGCACGCCAAGAATCCGGAGGTGGATTCGAGGTGCAATCGTGTGGTCATGAAGGCGGGCGGGAAAAGTCTCACTTTGCCATTGTGGCAGAGTAGGGGGAAGGAGTCGGACATGGCGGTAGTGGGGAAACAGTTGCGTGTCATCAACTTACAACAGTTGAAGTGCATGGTGGCCAGATTTACATGGCTAAGGTACGTCCACAACAAGCAGCAAAGCAGCAGATTATAGCAGTTGAAGTAGCAAAGGGGCATCCGGTGGAAGGCATGGGAGCTCCGAAGTTGCCTCCTAGTGTTGGGGAGATACTAAAGGAGTTCATGGATGTTTTTCCAAAGGAATTGCCAAAGGAGCTGCCGCCGCTGTGTGACATCGACCATCGAATCAAGGTGGTACCTGGATCATCACTAACGTTACGGTCTTACAACCGCATGAGCGACGCAAAGCTTGCAGAGCTCAAGAAGAAGTTGGGGCAGTTGGTGGACCAGAGATTCATTTGGCCGTCTGTGTCTCCATACGCGGCTCCGGTGCTGTTCCTCAAGAAGAAATAAGGAGAGTTGAGGATGTGCGTGGACAACATGACCATGACGAACCACTACCCGCTGCCACAAGCCGAGGAGTTGTTTGACCAGCTACGAGGCGCACGCGTTTTCAACAAAATGGATCTGAGGTTGAGGTACCACCAAATCAGCATTGCGGAGGAGGATGTGGAAAAGACCGTGTTTCGGACGCGCTATGGACATTTTGAGTATCTTGTAATGCCTTTTGGGCTAACAAATGCTCCTGTTGCATTCCTGGCGCTGATGAACTGGGTGTTCCACCCCTACTCGGACCAGTTCATGGTCATCTTCCTCGACGACATCCTTGTCTACTCGCGAACGATGGACGATCACCAAAAGCACCTACGGACGGTGATGGAAGTACTGAGAAGGAGCGCCCGTTTGCCAAACTCAACAAGTGTGAATCTTCAAATGAGGAAGTGGATTTCCTTGGGCACATTGTCAGCAGGAAGGGCATCTGCATGGACCCAAAAAAGGTGGAAGCATTTAAGGAGTGGCCAAAGTCGTCGTGCGTGCAAGACATCCAGGTTTTTCTAGGTTTTACGAACTACTACCCGAAGTTTATCCAGGGGCACGCGGCAATGGGAGCACCCTTTACAGACTTGCTCAATAAGGGGCGCCAATGGGAGTGGGGTGCAAAAGAGGGGCAAGCCTTTCGTGTAATGAAGGTTGCCATGTGTCAAGCTCTGGTTTTGGTGCATCCGGACACAAGCAAGGAGTACGTGTTGGCGACGGGCGCAAGCAACTATGCGATCGACGAGATGCTGATACAAGACCAAGGGAAGGGGTTGCAGCCCATTGCGTACTACTGCAAGAAGCTAAAAGGGGATGAGCTCAACTACCCGATCCACAAGAAGGAAATGCTCGCGGTGGTCTAGGCCTTCAAGCAGTGGAGGTGCTGCCTTGAGGCACAACGGTGTCTGGTGCACACGGACCACTACGTGCTCAAGTACCTCAAGTCGCAGCCAAACCTGAGTCATCGTCAAGCACGGTGGATGGAGCTGGTGGAGGGCAGTTTTGAATAAAAGATCCAGTACAAACTAGGGAGTATCAACCCAGAGGACCCGCTTTTGCGTCGCCCGGACTTGGACGTGCATGCGATCACGGTGCTGGCGGGGTCTCCAATCATCTGCAGCCTGTTTGCGCATGGGTATGCGGAGGATCAGGACTTTGCCTAGAGTAAAGTGAAGGGGTTCAAGTGGGATGGCCAGTATTGGTGGCGTGAGAAGGGGAACCAGATTGTGGTGCCGCGGAGTGCGACATTACCACAGGCGTTGTTGGAGGAGGCGCATGAATTGCACTACAGTGGTCATTTTGGCCACGACAAGACCTTCAAGACGCTTGCACACCAATATTGGTGGGATACGATGGGAGAAAACTACAAGGAGTAGATGAGCAGCTATGACACGTGCCAAAGGATAAAGTCACGGAGGGCACGGGTGCCACGGAAGCTACAGCCGCTACCGGTGCCGAAGTGCCCGTAAACGGACATCTTACTCATTTTTGTGGGGGTCTTCCACAGGGCACAATGGGCAATACCATGGTGCTGGTGGTGGTGGATCGATTCAACAAGATGGCACACTTTATTCTATGTGTAGAGAAGGTCACGACAGAAGAGACAGCTTAATTTCTCTTGCAACACGTCATCAAACGTCACAGGGTGCCAAAATACATCGTCTCGGACCGCGACCCTCACTTCACCTCCTGGTTTTGGGAGGAACTACTCAAGAAGTTGGGCACCCGTGTAGCTCTTTCATTGGCCTACCATCCCCAAGCGGATGGCCACACTGAGCGCACCAGTCAGACCATGGTGCAGTTTCTACGGGGGATCTTGGAACCAGATGGCGAGGGATGGGAATGCAAGCTCCCGGTGGCTGATTTTTCCTAAAACTCAGCAGTGCATGCCTCTACGGGGCGGTCTCCCTTTGAGGTAGTGTATGGGGTACAGCCTGCATGTCCCTCAAACATGGCAACAGGATTGGACCTACCCGCTGTGCAATAGTTTACAAGTAACTTCACGAATGCGTGGCGCAGAGTACAAGATATGCTTCACATGGCACAGCAGAAGATGAAGTGGCAAGTGGACAAGCACCAAGCACAGGCAAGGAGTTCTTGGTGGGACAAAAGGTGCCACTAAGCTCGCGAAACCTGCAGTTTGCGGCGGTGGGCAGCGACAAGCTCAAGTCTCGATGGGCGGACCCTTCTCCGGTCAAGGAAAACAAATCCGCGGTAAGATACGAGTTGGAGCTGCTTGACCACTATGGGATCCATCCTCTGTTCCACGCTTCACTTCTCAAGGCCTACAAGGAGCCGTTTGCGTTGTTTGCGGTACGGGGACAGGCCCCTCCTCCACCGGTCTTGGTGGAGGGTGATGAGGAGTACATAATGGAGAAGATTCTCGGGCACCGTGAGCGCGGTAACGTGTGGCACTACCTAGTGCAATGGCTTGGCTATGTGCCTGAGCACAACTGCTGGATCCCCCAAGCCGATTTCCACAGGGGCGGTGCTGCCGACATGGTCCTCCATGCGTACCAGGAGTGCACCAAGACGGTGCGCCCTTGGATGTTATGGGGGTCGCAAGTCGAGGCGGTGATTATGTCATCATGCTGATGTGAGATGCATGTTTTGATACCCCCATTGTATTTTACAAGAAAAACCGTGCAAACGACCTAAGAACCGGGTCATTCGGTACATGGACGAGAAAGATGCAGCCGTGCAAAGGTGGATGGCGCACCTCCAGAAAACAGGAGACGTACCGATTCGACCCCAAGCACGGCTGAGCGACTTTCTCACCCACTGCAGCCAAAGCGGCCTATATGGATGCTTAGCCAATAATGCAAGATTCATTGGGGTCCATGGGCGCTTTGGGATGGTGGCTGGAGTTGCATTTGCAAGCAAGAGCACTTCGGGTGACCGTGACCTCCGTTGGTGGTGCTGCAAGCGGCCGTCACACGTGGAGCACTCAAACGGCCATAACTTAGCCGTTTCTTAACGGATTGAGGCATTGTTTGGTGCGTTGGAAATCTCACATCGGGTACAATACGATGCACGTGCTATTTGCAAGATTCCATCTCATCATAGGGCCTTAGAGAGACGAGGGGATTTCGGTTGGCTCATAGGGCTTGTAGATACGGAAGCCTAGGGATTGTTCTATGCATGGAAATCTTACCCAGAGACTCTATACCTTTCCCTATACTGATCCATCAAGTCTAAAGGATTCATTCCTTTTCAAAATCTCCTCGTGTTCCAAGTATTTCCTCACACACATCCATTCGATTCTACAAGTCTTGCAGAGCGCAACTTGGTGTAAACGCCGCCGAGAGGGCCGCACTGTGGGAACCTCGGTCACGAACAGCCAGCGGTCTTGCTGCTAGGAGAGGGTCGTGCGACATCTCAAGGGTTCGCCCACACACCAAGGGTTCGAGGGTTGGGAGTTCTATCCCAAGGGCTTGGCGTGTGACCGTCACACCGGGCGCCCCTCAAGTTCACACCATCTCATGAACACTACAGTTAACTTGACTGAGCTATTGGAGAAGGCTCAAAAGTACCCAATGGTACAACTGGATAAGGGCAAGATAAAGCAATCAAAAGCATTCCTACAATCCAAAATTTGGAACTACATGCTTTTCAATTGATTGGTTTCTTGGATTTCAACTTCAACCATCCGAACTGCTTTTCGAATGCAATTCCTAGTTAAACTAGCGTCGAGGAAAACTGGACGAAGTCATCGCTCCGATCTAAATCTCAAAAGAAGAGAAGAGGTTCAGTTCACAATGTATCCAACATCTAAACAGGAGAATTATGTCTGTGTTTTTCCGGACTCTCATCTCATGTGGAGTTGGACATAACATCTACGTTGTTTGCTTCTTCGGTTTCTACATGTATCAAAGTAAAAATACATTTTTCATCTTCACACTTCCATTTGAGAGATAATTCTCGTAGATCTTGTTCTTCCCTCAACTTATGTAGTACAAACATTATGTTATGTACTAGATGTACACGAGTCCCTAAACTTCTCGAGTGGGAATTTCTGTTGTTACACAAACAGCCCGTCGTGTCGCAAGGACCGCAATATTCACTCCAACGGCCAAGGGCAAACTGGCCAACTGCTCCGCCCCCATTGGATATTCCCAAACCTTGTGACAGCTTCGACCATTCTCGCGAACCTACAAACAGAAGTTTCACGGCCTTTCAGTCAAATTTGCGACAACTCTTGACAAATCCAGATTTGCAAAGATGCATCGCGCATCTTCATTGTCAATTCTTCAAGAACCCCGATTTCTCCGCGGACTTTCTCGAATCCGACCACTCACGACGCGACTCTCCACGCGTCGCTCGACATCCGACCCAACAACCCTGACTATGCTTCATTCATAACTCGTTACATGTATGTATATGTTCCACCATTTTTATACTTGTTATCAAAGTACACTTACCGCTAATTATAAATCACTCAAGTGTCCCAAATTCTGCACTGTGTTTTGTCTCGCATCTTCTACATGTTCACCATCTACGCTTCGTTCGACGTAACACCTGGTATCACACCGTAGCAGTGTTGGAGAGGCATCTGAATATTTCACCCATTTGGATGACTGTCTCGCACAATTCTTCTGTGCGTCTCGCACGTCAAAACTTTGCAGACTTCACAACTACAACGTGAAGCAAGTGAGCGTAACCGACGACCACCAACGGGACTTCGGCTACGACTTCGGCGATAGAGGAGCAAAATGTGCCGATGCACGCAAACCGCAAAGTGACAACAAACGCCGGCATGGCATGCTGCGTGGTAGCTGGAACTACCCCTACGGCTTTGGCGACCAATCCGGTCACGGATCCGATAGTGATGAACCAGCCGTCCCTACCGACAACCTTGACGACGACTGAAGGGACCACAAGTGGCACGAGACGACAGGTGCACATCAACAAGGAACTGGCACACAGGATCTCTGCACTCAAGATCATCAACAGCCACCTGCTCCAACAACTCAATGTCACGATGGAAGCTCTTGGCAACACAATCACACGTGAAGCGGTGCTTGTCCAGAGAAATTCCCTACTTTCGGGCGAAACCGGAATTCGTCCGGCTCCACCAGAACCGTTCAATCCTCTAAAATCAAAAATGTTGAGAATGCTGTCCTGGCGTGCTCTGATCCACCACAAGTGTTCCCGGCTACTTAGTGCAAAGAGAATTCCAAGGAGGTGTGTGCTTTGGGTCGCCACAACACCAAAGGAGCATAATTCTGGCAGAATGAAGATTGCGGAAACAAAGAAATGATGAGGACCATTAATGGTAGTTTTTTTTATGAGATAACATCAGAATCTTGTACCCTGTGATCTAAGCTTTCCAACGCATCCAAGCACGCCCAAAACGGAACAGTAGAGTCCCTGCTACGGCCGTTAGAGTAACCCATGGTGGAGCCGCCCACGAAGCCCTCGAACACGAGTCATGGGAGGCGCTTCGACAGTGGCCTGTCGAAGCGCCCTTCCTGTCATCCCAATGTGGGGGGAGGCTCGCCCTGTTCCAGAAGACCATCCAAATCCCTTTTGTTCATGGCCCATGTGCCCTTGGAGCTCATTGAAGTCGAACTTGGATCACTGGTGGTGGAATAACCCCGTCACCAATGATGGGACCCAGATTCCACCCACCTACCACCCGAACTTCGGATGAGGCTATCTTTCTGAATTGCTAACCAGATTGGGCAACAGAGAGCTTGACACCGCATGGGAAAATCCAAGGAGTCCAAATCTGCAATGAGATCAGACGTCCGACCACTATCTAGTGGTCAAACCAAGAAAACGGCAAGTAGCATCCATGGCAGGGGCACTCTTTAACAATCTCCCCCGTGCACCTTCCATGATGGATTCCTCATCCTCACTCTCACTCGTCCGCTCCTGCGGCTTCAAGCCCTTCACAACTTGGCAACCCAAGCCCTGCAAGGCTGATGATGTGCCGATCCTGGGACTGCGCCTTGGTTAAGCAATCCGCAAGCATGTGCTTCGTGCTGCAATGATGCAGCACAACCTGTTCTTTCTCCACCATGTCGTGCGCATAGTAGTAGCGCACGTCGATGTGCTTTGTCCTCCTATGCGGCATCGGGTTGTTGGTGAGCGCAATGGAGCCGGTGCTGTCCTCCTGGGCCACCGTAGGCTCCTGATGCGGTACGCCCAGCTCCCACAGCAATCTGCGGAGCCACACTGCTTCCTTGACCGCCTCGGCCAGAGCGATGTACTCCGCCTCCACTATGGAGGTGGCGATGCAGTCCTGTTTCCTCCTCCATGAGACTGCTGCACCTGCGAGGAAGAACACATAGCCAGAAGTGGACTTCCTCTTGTCCACATTTCCAGCGTAGTCCGAGACAGTGTAGCAGACCAGCCGCAAGGGGTCTGACCTCCCATTTCCATCGTATCTCAGGCGCGTGTGCCACGTTGCCTGCAAGTACCGGAGGATGCGCTTCACCGCTGTCACCGCTGTCCAGTGTAGTGGCCTAGGGTTGGCCACGTACTTGCTCACTTGACCCACCGCGTAGGCCAGGTCCGGCCGAGTCGCTACCATGGCATACATCAGGCTGTCCACCACAGATTGGTAGGGCACCTCCGACATGTCCTCCTTCTCCTCTTTACTTTGCGGAGCCATCGCCACACTCAGCTCACAGCTTGTGGAGACCGGACTGCCCACAAGTTTGCAGTCCTCCATACTGTACCACTTCAAGACCTTGGCCACGTACTTGGCCTGCCCCAGCTCAAGCATGCGCGCCCTTTGGTTCCGCGTGACCCCGAGGTAGAACTCCAGCTCCCCCATGTCCATCATCTTAAATATGTTGCTCAGCTACTCCTTGAGCTGCTACAAAGCCGCCACATCTGATGAGCACAGGATCAAGTTGTCCGCGCAGAGTGCGACAATCTAACGGAGTCCTTTACTACGTTGTACGTACACGCTGTGGTCTGACTCAGAGCGCTTGAAGCCGAGCTCCGCTATGTAGCCGTCCATCTGCTGGTACCAGCACCTAGGCGCCTATTCTAGCCCGTACAAGGCCTTCCGCAGGTTGCACACCTTGCCCTCCGCCGCATCCACTCCCTCTGGCACCTCAAGGTAGATCTCCTTGTTGATCATGCCGTTCAGGAATGTCGTCTCTATGTCCTTTGCGGTTGCCACCGTGAGGATCGTCTGGACGCTTGTGAACTTGGCGACGGGCGCAAACCTCTCATCGTAGTGTTCACCATTTCACTGCGCATACCCCTTGGCCACTAGTCGCGCCTTATACTTCTCCATCTTGCTTTCCTTGATGAGCTTCACCTTGAATACCCACTTGGAGCTGATCACCTTCGCCCCCTCAGGCCGATCCACCAGCTCCCAAGTGCCATTCTGAGCAAGGGACGTAAGTTCAGATTTTATTGCTTCGTCCCATTGCTGCCCGTCAGGCCGTGCAAGCGCCTCTTGCACGGTTGTCGACTCCGTTGCGGCTGCCATCATGCACCGCGCCATGCCGACCCAGCGGCCCATGCTTGCATCATGTCGCTTCGCCGCATTCCGCTGCCTCCGGTTGCAACGCGGTGATTTCGACGACGCTGGCTGCTTGTCCTGCTACTGCTCTGTTGCAACGTTATCCTCTGTCACGGACTCCGCCGTGTCAGCTGCTGCCTCCTGCGCTCCATTGGCATCTGCACCTGCTACATTTCCCTGCTGCACTCTAGCACCGTCGTCCTCCAAGGCATCAACCTCAACAGCCGCCGGCTCCTCCTCACGCTCAAGGAGTTGGAACCACTCTCCCTGCTTTGGAGAGTGCGCTGCATAGATGGAGTTGCTACACTGGAGTTGCTGTAGTAGCTAAGGAGTTTCTGCAGTAGTTGTGCTGCTCATCAAACTTGACAACACGGCTGGTGATAATGTCTTGCATCCGTGGATCAATGAGGCGGTATGCCTTGAGCGCACTCTCGTACCCAACAAACGCGTACGCCTTTGCACGCGGGTCCAGTTTGGAGTCTTTTCTTTGAGCGTCCTGCACCAACGCATGCGCCTTGCACCCGAGCGCCTTCAGGTGCACCACGCTTGGTTTGCGCTCGCTCCAAGCCTCTTGCAGCGTCTTCCAGCCGCCCTTCCCTTTCAGCATTGCCGTTGGGGTGAGGTTGGTGATGTAGCACGCCGTACTCACGGCCTCAGCCTATAGGCTCCGTGGCAATATTGCGCCCACGAGCATTTTCCGCGCCATGATGAGCAGCGTCTGGTTCATACGCTCTGCCACGCCATTAGATGGAGGCGTGTACGGAGTGTTTGGCTGCCACTCAATGCTCTGCTCCTTCAGCCACCCTCCGCACCCCACATGCTCGCCAGCATTGTCGTTGCATAGAGCTCTGACCTTGCGGCCAGTCTACCTCTCCACCGCTGCGACATACTTCTTCAGTCGGTCCAGCACATCGCTCTTCCGCTTCATGAAGTAGACGTGGAGTTTTCTGCTGCAATCGTCGATGAAGGTGACGAAGTACCGCGCGGTCCCAATGGACAACGTCTTGATTGGTCAGCACACATCAGTGTTCACAAGCTCAAGCAGGTTCTCGACCCGCCGCTTTACGTCTTCAAGGGGAATGCGCTTCGCCTTGCCCACGATGCAAGGCTTGCACTTGTTCTGTGCCGAATCTGCTACTCTGTCTGCTGCACCGATGATGTTGAGGCCGCGAACCAAGTGGCGCTTTGCCATCTCTTCCACGACTGCGGACCACGAGTGCCCCAGGCGCCGATGCCATAGCTGTAGGACTGCTCCCTTGCCTTTTGCAAGGTTTACGGCGCGTGCTTGCGGGTATGCTGCGTCTGCTGTCAACGGGATGACCTTCGTCTCAGCCATGTACAGTCCTCCCTTGCGCTTTGCTTTGCGCACGACTTTGCCGTCGCTGTCCATCCGCGCAACTGCACCTTTCCTGCATTAAAGAACTTCATAACCCTTGTCTGTCCAACAGCTTACACTCAAAATGGTAGCAAGGCAGGGGATATGTTGCACGTTTTGGATAACACGCTGCACCTTTTTAACACCAATTATTACCTCCACGTCCACATCACCTTGGCTAGCCGCAGGTTCAACCTTGTCGTTGGCGGTCAGCATGGACTTTGCAGACTTGGTGTAGTTAATAAACCCCACCTTCTCGACTTGTGTATGCTCCTCCGCACCTGAATCAAGGCACCGCCGGTTGGCACCCTTCAGTTCATGGTTCTTCATGAAATTGAGGAGCGCCTTCTTGCCTTTGGCACCCTTGCCGCCGGCGTGCGCCTCCTTTGGACACTCTTTGGCCCAATGGCCCTCTTTGCCACAGTTATAGCATGCACCCATCTTGGCGCCCTTCTTGTCGCCGTCCTTACCGCCGCCTCGCTTGCCGCTGCTGCTGCCACCCTGCGTTTTGGTGACCAGGGCAGTTGAGGATGACAAGGTCTTGCCATCACTACGACGGTGCACCTCGTTGCAGATGTACTCGCCGACTGGGCCGTAGGTGATTTTATCCTCCTCCCAACCTCCCAGCACGGTGATGAGAGGACCCCAACTATTGGGTAAAGCCATGAGGAGCGCCATCTCCTGCATCTTTGTGTTAACACTCCACCCCACATCATTACATTGTGAGGCAAGATACTCCATCTGTTGCATGGCGGAAATGACGTCCTCACCCTCCTTGATCCTCACTTTCAAGAGTTGCTTCATTGCAAAGATCTTGATGGCTAGGGATGTTGACTGGTGGATG
The DNA here is from genome assembly GCA_023375785.1 of Penium margaritaceum. NCBI lineage: Eukaryota > Viridiplantae > Streptophyta > Zygnematophyceae > Desmidiales > Peniaceae > Penium > Penium margaritaceum. The sequence continues at coordinate 31,311 of SZWC01012008.1, forward strand.
GAGCAGGGCTTCTTCCACGCATCAGCTGCCAGGTTGCAGCCCTGGATGTAGCCCCATTAGCATTCATGCAGTACCCACAATAGGACCATCAGCGCCTCCTTGTTCTTCCTTACAAAGGCCGTCTTCTCCTCGTTCATTGTGCTTGCATCTTGAACCTCCGTGCCCTTCATAGCCTCCAGCAATCCCTTGTGCGCGAGGTAGATCTCAAAATGCCACCGCCACAACCCAAAACCAGGGCCTCCCATGTACTTTTGGATGGGTGAGGACTCTGTCTTCTGCGCCATGTTTAACTTCTGCAATGGACAGTCTCAAAGTGCGACGACCATATCGCCCGGAGCGACACTCCAATGCGTTGCGGAAGCCATGAACGTCTTGGCAGACAAATCAGGGCCGTGGGCCCATAACCCTTTCTTGGGAATACTGTCTTGGCGTGCTCTGATCCACTACAAGTGTCCTGGGCTACTTAGTGCAAAGAGACTTCCAAGGGGGTATGTGCTTTGGGTCGCCACAACACCAAAGGAGCATAAATCTGGCAGAATGCAGATTGCGGAAACGAAGAAAGGCTGAGGAACATTAATGGTTTTTTTTTTGTCAGATTACATCATATTCTTAAAGCGTGTAATCTAAGCTTTCCAACGCATCCAAGCATGCCCAAAACGGAGCAGTAGAGCCCCTGCTACGGCTGTTAGAGTGACCCATGGTGGAGCCGCCCACCAAGCCCACGAACGGGAGTGACGGGAGGCGCTTCGACTGTGGCCTGTCGAAGCGCCCATCCTGTCATCCCAACGTGGGGGGAGGCTCGCACTGGTCCAGAAGACAATCCACATCCCTTTTCTTCATTGCCCATGTGCCCTTGGAGCTCATTGAAGTCGAACTTGGATCACTGGTGGTGGAATAATCACGAATGAAGGGACCCAGATTCCACCCACCTACCACCCGAACTTCGGATGGGGCTATCTTTCTGAATTCTCAACCAAATCGAGAAACTGAATGCTTGAAACCGCATGGAAAACTCCAAGGAGTCCAAATTTGCAATGAGATCAGACATCCAACCACTCTCTAGTGTTCAGACCAGGAAAACGGCAAATGGCATCCATGGCAGGGGCAATTTTTAACAAAAAGGACCAACGTTTTGGATGTGGCTGACCAGTTTGGAGGTGTACTTCACAGCTGCTGGGGTCAATGACGATCACAAGAATATTTACCTCGTGGCCGCGCTTTTGCGTGCCACGACATTAAGTTGGTGGTCCGACCTAAAGACCAGCCAACGGCAGCAGGAGACCGGGAAAGCATCTTCAACGGATCATAGCGCTCGTCTCACATCATAAACCACAGGCGTTCTACCCTTGGAGTAGATCAACCCAGAGTGGCAAGACACGCTCATGCCACTGACTGAATAGAACGCATTATCGCATGCGATGTTTGCACGCTTTGGATGGCTGAACAAAAAATCTAACGCACGGTACAAACTCTAGCGACTACGTCAACATTCTAGCATGGAAGAGTACACGCGGAGATTCCGCGAGATCATCACCAGAGCAGACATTGCCCCCGACAAACTCCGTTTTCACTACAATGGCCTCAAGTAAGATATCCAGAGAGCAATTGATATCTTAAGCATCCAGAACTACTTGCCACGGATGATCGCAGGAGTAGAAAGGATCGGTAGCGTCGACTACAGTGCTCAGATCCAAGAATCCTACACCTGGCGACCTCCTAAGCACAATTATTGTGGGAATGGAAAAACCCAGTCGGTGGACTCCTTGACTCCAATGGAAGTAGACACCGTCCATCAGAGAGACACAAAAAATATGCTACAACTACAAAAAAAATAGTCGGGCACATCGCTTGAAACTGTCAGAGCAAGAAGCAGGCCCAAAAAGGGGGGAAGTCGCAAAAACATGAGTTGGGAAATGGCTGAGCACAGCAGTAAAAGGTGCAACTCTTGTCTGTGAGGAGCAATCTACGCCAAACGATGGCCCATCTGAACAGCCCACACTGTCTCAGAGGGTTTTTGAGATCTCAAAGTTCGACGACGGATACCTGGACGACCAACCAGCAATGTTACTAAAAGTTCAGCCTAGAGGATGCTGTAGTCGGAGAAACGTACCGGCACTATTGGATGGAGGAGCCTCACATAGCTTCGTGAACAATGACATGGTTTGCAAGATGGGTTTGCATATCGGACCAGGGGTGGTCAAAGGAAAACCAATCGATGCAAGACTACAAAAACGGATAATTCAAGAACCACTACGCCTACAAGTGGGAGATCTTCGGGATGTAACAGTCTAGAGGTCTTGTCCAGTGAGCAATCATAATTTTTTCCTCAGGCAGGATTTATTGTACAAGCACAATCCGCAAGTCAACTGGAACAGCGACGACGTCTACATGGAGATCGACGGTGCAAAACGACAACTTCCGCGTGTAGGATGGAAGCCGACACCAGAAGCAGAAGAGGTGGAAGCAATAGAGGAAGTCGCGGGAGCCGAAACATGACAACCGGTGTAGCCAATGCCGCTAAACGTGGCCAAGCACTGTGTATGAAGAGGAGCTTGTGCGTGGCTCATACATCTCGAGCCAATGGGAGAAACAAAAGTGGCATCAGCTGACTCACCATCGGCCTCATCAGCCTCATCGACCTCGACGACATTCGCGATGGTACCCAAAGAGTTCGTACCACTCATTGAGTTTGCGGACATCTTCCCTGACGAACCCCCGAAAAACTTACCTCCTTAGCGAGACATTGACCATCGCATCAAACTGAATCCGAGAAACTGACCTATAGTTTGACGAGCCTATTGGATGAATGATCACGAGCTGAACGAGCTGGAAAAACAGCTCGACGAGATGCTCAGTTAGGGGTTCATCCGCCCTTCCAACTCACCAGATGACGTCCCAGTACTATTCATGAAAAAGAAACCGGCAAGATGCGGATGTGCATAGATTGTCAGGAATTGAATGACGCTACCATCAAGAACCGCTACCCTCTCCCTTGAGCCGACTAACTATTTGACTAACTTCGAGGAGCCTGAATTTTGCTATATACTTCAGTAAAAACGACTTACACAGCAGATATCACGAGATATGCGTGGCAGCTGCCGACATCAAGAAAATAGCATTCTAAACTCGCTGTGGGCACTTCAAGTTCACGATTATGCCGTTTGGACTCACAAACCCCTCGACGACGTTCATGGCGGCAATGAACAACATTTTTCGATCATACCTTGATTATTTTGTCTTAGTATAACTCGACAACACTCACGTGTAGAACCGCACCTCGAGGGAGCATGGTGGACATCTTCGAAAAGTTCTCAGAGTTTTACAAAGAGAAGTTTTCAGAAAACTCTCAAAATGGGACTTTGTTCGTCGCTCGATCGAGTTTTTGGGTCAAGTCATCAACAGTACACGGATCACCACGGATCTAAACAAAAGTGCCAGCAATCGCTCATTGGCCGTCGCCAACAACGTTCGAGAAGTTACAGTTTTTCTTGGATTTTGCAGTTTATATCGGCGATTAGCGAGGGACTGTGTGTGAGTGTCAGCGCCTCTTTCTGACCTCACTCAAAAAGAAAATGAGTGGCAGTGAGGAGACATTGAACAAGAAGCGTTCACCAATTTGCAAATCGCTCTAACTTCGGTGCCAGTCCTATGATTTGCCGATCCGACAATCGACTACGTCATGGCTACGGATGCATCAGACTGAGCTCGTAACGCGATTCTTCTGCAAGATCACGGCAGCTGCGAACAACCGGTCGCCTACATGTGTCGAAGATTGCGAGGACCGGAACTCAACTACGCGGTCCACAAAAAGGAGATGTTGGCAGTCGTGCACGCGTTTAAGACGTGGCGATGCTACCTGGAGTGTCGCCGATGCATCATATGGACCGACCACCATGCGTTGAAACATTTTAAGACACAGCCAAATCTCAGCCGACGGCAAACGAGATGGATGGAATTCTTCGAGTCCGGGTTTGACAACAAAATTAAGTACCGGCCAGGAAAAATCAATCCGGCGGACGCACTCAGCCATCGACCAGATTTAACGGCCAACGTGACAACCCTACAAACACAGCGAGACTCATACCTCGAGCGATTATTCGCACAAGGCTTTGACTAGCATGGCGGATATGATAAAACCAAGTTCTGGTTCGTCACACCGCACTGGCAACGTCGCTTCACCTGCCAAGTGGTCGTTCCCGCGAACGATGAACTTCACCGCATGTTGCTCGAAGAATGTCACCACACCGGTCCATGTGGACACTTCAGAGCGGACAAGACGCTGAAAAACTTGACAAAAAACTATTTGTGGGACAAGATGCAATTCGATGTGGCTAACTTCTGCAAGACCTGCGACACATGTCAGCGACAAAGTTTCATCGCACAAGCCCACCACGACTTCTACAATTACTCCCTGTTTAGACGAGACCATGGGCAGACATGTCCATGGAATTCGTCACCGGATTGCCTGTCACACCCAAGGGATATGACGCCATCTTTGTGGTCGTGGACACGTTTTCTAAAATGTCCCAGTTCATCCCGACAACAGCCACCGTCACCGTCAAAGGAATAGCACGGTTGTTTCTCAACAACATTGTGCGGCTACACAGCATACCGAGAACCATCACGAGAGACAAAGATTGTCGATTTACGAGTCATTTTTGGTGTGAACTGGTGACTCGCGACGAAAGCAGAATTCAACTTTTAACGGCTTTTCATCCTCAAAACAACGGTCAAATCGGGGTAACAAATCATATGCTCCAACAATTGCTCCGAACACTATGCGAACCTCACGGGAAGGATTGGGCACAAAAACTAGCGACCGCCAAAATCGCATACAATTGAGCAGTTTCCACAACAATAGGTAAAACTCTAGTTGAAGTGGTGTATGGTAAACTTCCTGCCACACCTGCCAAACTACAAAGTCGTAGTAACATTCTAGCTGATGACATTCAACGACGAGACTTCACCACCATCTTGGAGGAAACATGGTAAACTCTCGCGAAGACACACATAGTGATGACGCGAGCAGCTGACCGACATCGCATAGACGACATTTTCACCGCTAGCGACAAAGTCCTCCTCAACTCGGCGAACATAAACATGATTCGACTCTTTGAAGCTCAAACCTAGATGGTTGTAATCGTTTGAGATCAAGGGCATGCAAACCCTGATGGTTGCGCGTCTGAAACTCCCCGACACTATCAAAGTTCATCGGATGCAACGTGGGGCACGTTGGGGCAGCATGCGTTGTTCATGCAGCGTGCGGGCTTCCACGCTCGTTGCTTAAGTCTGCTGCCCCCTTAGTCTACTGCTCTAGAGCCTAAGTCTGCAAGCTCTGGGTTTGTTACTCAGAAGTGCGCGCGCCAGTGTTAGCGCCAGAAAGCAGCTAAAAGCTGGAAAAGTCTGATTAGCAATGAACAATGAGACACAATGGGAGACCCCTCCAAGAACTAGCCTCCCCCCCAGCTCTGTAGAGCTTGTTACACAGTTCACCAGCCAATCAGAAATTTCCTATTTTCAGGCTGGCAGTTTTCTCGGTGAGGCCTGCCAGACGGCCGACAGCCCAAAACCCGGGCGTCGTCCGTTTTGCCTGAAAACAGGACCATACCATAATACCAATGTTGCGAACGCAGCCGTGCGGTCAGAATCAGCTAGAAAAACAGTAGCGAGGAGTTATGGCGGCCTGAACCCAAGCAATGCCTACGATGGTCTATGATGCTGAACAGGTCCATGCAACAGGCAACAAGGACCCTAAGCAGCGCATGACGATGCAGACGCGATAGGACGCGCTGGACGCATGCAGACAGTAACTGCGGTGGCCGTGACCGCCGGCAGCGCGACCGCCGAGGAGGCCTGCTGATGGAGCTGAACACGTCGCCGAAGAGAGGAGGCTCCAGCGAATTGCGAGAAGACCTCAGCGTGCGTCGGCTCCACCGGACGACACTCCATCAGCGTTGAGTCTCGCCGTCAGTCATCTGCACGCCGATGTACACAAACCGGGAGGACACAACAGAGCACAATGAGAGAAAAAACCAACACTCCCCCATGACTCATAGGCGTAGTGCACATGGGCGAGCAGAGACACGGTCAACATCCAGACTCCCCCAGGGCACGCAAAGACGCAGGTAGAGACCAAGAGAGCAAATCACGGACGCACGCCGACTGAACTCACAGCCTTCTTGAACGAGTCCCGTTTCAGTGCCTTGGTCAAGAAGTCAGCCAGCTGCCATGCTGTCTCAACCCACACGATGCTGATGCCGCCGTCGTGCAACAACGAACGCACATAGTGATACTCAACATTGATGTGCTTTGTGCGAGTGTGATGCACACCGTCATTGTCGGCAATGGCCATGGCACTCTCATTGTCACAATGCAAGGTGATGGATGCCATAGACTGACGCAACTCGGACAACAGACGACGCAACCACACACTTTGACACGCGCGTGAGCCAAGTGCCACGTACTCAGCCTTAGTAGTGTTGCGTGCAATGCACCCCTGCTTACCACTTCTCTAGGACACAGCTATGCCGCCGATCAGGAAGATCCAGCCTGTGCGACTCTTACCGTCTGGACTGCCGGCCCAGTCACTGTCGGTGTAGCCCACTACGACGACGGACGGCTAGCAGCGGAACATGAGACCTCGCCGAGGGGTCGAGACGACATAGCGCAACACTCGGATCGCGACCTCATAGTGGAGGTGATGCAGCTCCTGAGAGAATTAGGCCAGGAGGTTGACGGCGAACGCGATGTCTGGACGCGTTGTCGTCGCCAGGAACATGAGTGACCCGATGATCCGCAGATACGTGGTCACATCAACTGGCTCCCCCACAACAGCTGGGTCAGGACTCTTCAGCTTCACCTGGCCATCGGGTGACATGGGTGAAGATGCGCTGGACACGAGGGGCAGGTCCTCGGCGAAGCGAGCGGACAAGGTCTACACATAGGCAGCCTGGTGGACGTGTAGGATGCCCTGGGAGTGATCGTGCTCAAGCTCCATGCCAAGGAAGACTCGGGCAGACCCGAGATCCTTCATCTGGTAGGCAGCGTGCAGCAAGTCCTTGACACGCTAGATGGTGGCCGTGTTTGGCGACACGATGAGGAGATCGTCAACGTATACCAGAATTGCGGCAAAAGTCTGACCTCGCGGGCTGAGAAACAGTGCGGGGTGAGCGGTGCTACGCTGGAGGCCGCCACCGAGAAGTGTGTCGCTGATCTCCTGGTTCGAGCACCAAGGCGACTGCTTCAGGCCGTAGAGGGCCTTCCGCAGCCGCCAGACTCTCCCAGTATCGTCAAGAAGCCTGGGGGCTGTACCATGTAGAGATCCTCACGCTCCAGTGAGCCATGAAGGAACTCGTTGCTCACGTCCATCTGATGTAGCTCCCACCCATGTTGGGCAACCAAGCTGAAGAGCGCCCGGCTAGTGGAGAACCGACCGACTGGGGCGAGGATCTGGTTGTAGGCGACCCCAGGGACGTGAGCAAACCCCTTTGCTGTGAGGCGGGCCTTGTACTTGTCCAAGGACCCGTCAAGCTTCCATTTGCGCCGCAAGACCCACTTGGCGCAAATGGCCTTCCGACCTGGAGGGAGGTCGACGAGATCATACACGTGGTGCTACCAGATAGCAGTGAGCTCCTCGGCGCAGGCAGCATCCCAATGTGCGGCCTCAGGAGAGACTCGAGCCTCGCGTAGGGTGGCTGGGTCCTCCGGGCGTGCTGTGGACCGGACTGAGAGGGCGTGTGCATCACGAGCTCCAGGTGGGATGCGGGCGAGTGCAGCCATGACAGCATGCCAATGCTCGTGATGAAGCATGGCGTAGCCCAGTGCAGAGCCCGGGTGAAGGTCGGAGATGATGGCCGAGGTGGTCAGGCCGAAAGCCTTTGTGCCAGGGTCCCCACTCACGACCGTGGGAGTGGAGGAGACACGGGGAGCCACAGGGGGTCGAGGTGCCACAGGACGCGGTGCGACGGTCTGCGCACTCACTATCGGCCGAGGTCGGAGGCTGCCGCCTGGGCCACGTGTGTAGCGCGATCGGGTAGGAGATGGCACTAAGTCCGACGGGCCAATGGAGGCGGACGGGGCTACTGGCCCGGAGGAGCCAGCGGACGCAACAGGCGCTGCTGGCCCGGAGGGGCCAGCGGAAGCGACTGGGGCTGCTGGCCCGGAGGGGCCAGCGGAAACGACCGNTATCGGCCGAGGTCGGAGGCTGCCGCCTGGGCCACGTGTGTAGCACGATCGGGTAGGAGATGGCACTAAGTCCGACGGGCCAATGGAGGCGGACGGGGCTACTGGCCCGGAGGAGCCAGCGGACGCGACTGGGATTGCTGGCCCGAAGGGTCCAGCGGACACTACCGGNGAGCCACAGGGGGTCGAGGCGCCACAGGACGCGGTGCGACGGTCTGCGCACTCACTATCGGCCGAGGTCGGAGGCTGCCGCCTGGGCCACGTGTGTAGCACGATCGGGTAGGAGATGGCACTAAGTCCGACGGGCCAATGGAGGCGGACGGGGCTACTGGCCCGGAGGAGCCAGCGGACGCAACAGGCGCTGCTGGCCCGGAGGGGCCAGCGGAAGCGACTGGGGCTGCTGGCCCGGAGGGGCCAGCGGAAACGACCGGGGCTGCTGGTTCGGAGGGGCCAGCGGACGCGATCAGGACTGCTGGTCCGGAGGGGCCAGCAGCCCTAGTCGCGTCCGCTAGCCCCTCGGGGCCAGCGGACGCGACTGGGATTGCTGGCCCGAAGGGTCCAGCGGACACTACCGGGGCTACTGGTCCGGAGGGGCCAGCGGGCACGACCAGGAGTACTGGTCCAGAGGGGCCAACGGACGCGGCGGGGACTGCTGGCCCCGAGGGGTCAGCGGACGCGCCTGAGACTGCTGGTCCGGCGGACGCGACAGGGGCTACCGGCTTAGAGGGACGGAGTGCTGTGTCACCCGGAAGCGACAGGACGGACGACGGACTCACCACTCCCCCACACAACGGGAGGGACACAAACATTCCGAAGTGAATGAGGTCGCGGGGAAACAGGTCCTCGAAGAAGAGGGCATCGCGGGACTCGACGGTGCAATGCCGGGACGGGTCCCAGAAGCGCCAGGCCTTGGACTGATGAGACACACCCAGGAAGGTACAGGGGCGTCCGTGGGGGGCGAACTTGCCGCCCTGCTATGGGGCGGGCAGCCAAACAATGGCTACACAGCCCCAGACGCGAGTCGGGCGGAGATCAGCGCGGCGACAGCACCAGTGCTGGTAGGGCGTGGACTGGCGGGGAAGGGGACCGTGGGGAATCCGGTTCCAGACCCAGGTCTTGTAGGCCATGGCTTCAAAATAGAAGCCATCGGAGAGACCGGACTCGACCCGCATGGTACGGTTCCACCGCTCGGAGACGCCGTTCTGGGTGGGTGTGTAGGGCGCAGACGTCTCAAGGTAGATCCCACTGGAGGCAAGAAAGGTCGTGACCGCACCCATGTACTCTCCGCCGCGATCGGAGCAAAAGCGGCGAAGAGGGCGGCCACACTCACGCTCCACGAGGACAAGCCAGTCCTGAATGGCGCGGGCGAAATCGCTCTTCTGATGGAGGTAGAAGACCCAGCGATAGCGAGAATAGTCGTCCGTAAGGGTGAAGACATAGCGGCCATGCTCACCGACAGACGCGGTGGGGAGAGGGCCCATGACGTCCGAGTAGACAAGGTCGAGAGGGGCGGACGCACGGGAGGAAGACAAGGGGTACGTGGACCGGTGCATCTTCCCCTGAGCGCAGTCAATGCACTCAGTGGGGCACGGGAGAGAGAAAGTCTCCGGGTCAAGGCCCTTGGCCGGCTGGGTGCGAAGCATGCTCTCTACGGCGACGGAGTGGACGTGGCAAAGGCGGCGATGCAAGAGGCGGGTGTGCTGAGGAGAAAGCGTACTGGTGACAAACACATGGCCTGTGGCAGCCGACAGGGTAGAGACGGGAGAGGAGGAGGAGAGACGAGTAACATGCCACAGGTTGCCACGAGCGGTGGCGTGCAGTACGACAAGACCAGACAGACGGAACGACACAGTGCCAACACCACGCGAATGTACAACATCCATGCTCATGCGGTCAAGGGCAGTCACGGACAGGAGGCTGAGCTCGAGACCAGGGACGAAGAGGACAACGGTCAGAAAGACGTCACCGGCAGGACCATGGAAACGAACGACGCCAACACCACGGACCGGCAACACTTGTCCGTAGCCCGTCCGAAAACCGGAGACATCGCCTACAGGACCGAGCATACTGAAGGCCTCGCGAGAGGCCGTCATGTGATGCGTGGCCCCGGAGTCGATGATTCAGGTCTCACCAGGGTCCTGGACAAGGGTCGCCAGATCGCTAACAATCACATGGCAACAAGCAAGGGATGCGGACGCGGTGGAAGGGGGCGCGAAACGAGACTGCCAATCGTCAAGCCACGCAAAGTCGTCAAGGAAGGGGGTGAAGGATACCACGGGAGACAACGAGACAGAGCATGTTTTTTCTCTCTTCCTTTTTTTGGTTTTTCTCTGTCCCAGCAGGCAGCTGCTCGCTGGCAGCGAGTAGCGGGCTGTTGCTTACTGGCAGCAGCGAGATACTGCTCGCTGCGGGCTGCGAGCAGCAGCAACCGCTACGGTCAGCAGCTACAGCTGCTGTGGCTCGCTGCTGCGGCTTCTGTTGTTGCTGCACGATGCTGAAGCTGATGCTTGCTGCTGCTGCTTGCTTGCTGCTGCTGCTGCAAGGAGCTGCTGCTATTGCTGCTAGTTGCTGTTGTGTGCTACTGTAAGCTGCTGCTGCTGCTGCTGCTGCTAACTGCTGCTTTCAGTCACACCTGGTGGACGTCGCCGCGTGCGTCGTCGCCAACAAGCGCTTGACGTGGCCAGCCGCTCACCTCCTCCCGTCCAACGTGGGGGTCAGTGCTGCCGGAAAAAATCCGGCAGCATTTCCCTTGGCCCAGTGGCCGTGGGAAAAATTCAGACGCCGCCAACAGGCGGGTCAATGCTGCCGGGAAAAATCCGGCAGCATTTCCCCTGCATTGGCGCATATGGAGACCTGTCGGCGTTGTCTGGCACGTGTACGCCACTCTTCTGCTGCTTCTGCTACGCTCTGGCTATGATACCAAGCTAGAAATCTAAGCGGCAGGTTGGGGTAGCAGGTGTTGTTGATGCAGCGTGCGGGCTTCCACGCTCGTTGCTTAAGTCTGCTGCCCCCTCAATCTGCTGCTCTAGAGCCAAAGTCTGGAAGCTCTGGGTTTGTTACTCAGAAGTGCGCGCGCCAGCGTTAGCGCCAGAAAGCAGCTGAAAACTGGCAAAGTCTGATTAGCAATGAACAATGAGACACAATGGGAGACCCCTCCAAGAACTAGCCTCCCCCCCAGCTCTGTAGAGCTTGTTACACAGTTCACAAGTCAATCAGAAATTACCTATTTTCAGGCTGGCAGTTTTCTCGATGAGGCCTGCCAGACGGCCGACAGCCCAAAACCCGAGCGTCGTCCGTTTTGCCTGAAAACTGGACCATGCCATAATACCAATGTTACGAATGCAGCCGTGCAGTCAGAATTAGCTAGAAAAATAGTAGCAAGGATTCTCTTTATGAGGGGAAAAGATGAACTGTAGCGGACCTTCTCGAATCCGACAACTCACAAAGCGACTCAGCAAGCGTCGCTGGACATCCGACCCAACGACCCTGACTATGCTTCATTCGTAACTCGTCACTTGTACACAAATAATCCATCATTTCGACACTTGTGATCGAAGTACACTTACCGCTAATTATAAACCGCTCAAGTGTCCCTAATTCTAAATCGTGTGCCGTACAACTCTTGCTCGTTCACCATCTACGCTCCATTCGGCGTAGCATAGTAGAGGCTTTAGTGTCGGCAATCCACTTGATTTTGTCCTTGCGAAACGAAAAATGCTTGATCACAGTCGAGGTATTAGAGTTTTTTGTTGTTTTGAACTCAAAACCCCAATTCAAAGGATGTAGGGTTTTAGTGTGTTGCGGGCTCCCCCTGTGCAAACATAGAAAACCCTTCACTTGTGCATTGGGGTTTATGAGGGAAAAAGACAAATCGCTCCATTCGGATTCTCTTGACGGTGGGGATGACAAACCACCCCCCTTGCTTCAGATTGTTCTTCATTGTACGTCGCTGACCGGGCATGACCTTCAATGTTTTTTAGTTTTAGTTTTCTGTTGACTTGGACGGTGCATCTATCTTAATAGGGCAAATATATCCGGGATACATTGACAAAATAATCCTGGTTGCCTCTCTGTCCTCATACGAGGTGTTGTGCTCCTATTCACATCGAAGATTCGAACCTACCTGGTTCCTGGCCTGCCGGAGACGCAAACCTCCTTGCGGTGGTCGATGTTTTACGCCGACCTGAACGGCTGGACAGGTTGCTTTGACGCCCCGATAATCCAGGCCGTCAGAGCTCGAGAATACATCGAAATATTTGTTTCCGCGTTACTGGCCTCGCTAGGTTTGCAAAAGTGACGATGGTTTGATGTTAGGAGCTGTTTTGTCTTGCATTACCAATGCTAAAACTCCAGCGTGAACTTAATGCAAAGAAACATTAGAAAACATTGTTTTTCCCATTCCCATGCCGCTCGCAATGTTGCCGTTAGGGCGGCTTACACCGTAGGGCCTTAACATCAGGTCGGAGTAATCTACTGACCAGATGGACCGGCAGATGAAACGGGCGGTCATCGCTGGCCGTCACATGTTTCGGAGGTAGTTTCTTCGAACAGGAGCTTCCCAGACCTACCTGTCCTCGACGTCGCCGAATATCGTGGCGGCTGATCAAGTCGTCGCCTCGCATAAGTTTGCCCATATATCCGAACTGCTGTGTATGCGCCCCGCACCTACCCTGGCTGTCGAGCGAAAATGTCTGGCAGGTGCGTGTTTCGACGGCGCATGTTTAAGCAATGTCGAGGTGCAGTTTTGATGCCTAGTTGATGCCGCTTTTGAACCGCAACTGTATCGACGACTGCGAACCTAGTAGTCGCCTATGCTATATGCCGATCGAAAGGCCGAATGAAGTGAATAGCAAAATCATACAAAAGCCCTATGTGACTGTGTACGATACGGGACCCTTCCATCGGACTTCGCATCAAAGCGATAAAAACCAGCACCGCAGAAAGAAAGAAAAAAGTCGTTAAGGATGTGATTTCTTCTCTCGCATCGAATGGTTCGACGATGATTAACTTTCATTTTCTTCGAGGAGTTCATGGCGATCCAGTCTCGTTAAACGCAGAGTTCTCAATCGTATGTTTGTGGTTGTTTTTGGTTCGTCGAACAGGGAGAGTTGGTTTGCACGAAATTTTAAACGTCGCACATATGAACATAGCAGTCACATAGATTGAGCGACTGACTCGAGTATCTCATAAACGACTATTTGACTAGACGTTAGTGAACCAAATTCATCACTTCGGCAGATGGCTGCCACCATGGCCATGGCGAGGTCAAAGATAGGCATTCGGAAGAATGGCGCTTCGAGAATCGGAGTTTCCGCTTCATGAGGATCTACCACGGCATCGGGTACTAACGACAAAACGTGGCCGTGACCTCGCGTCAGAAGTTGGGTCAAATCAGGCACCTCAGATAATATCATCCATCTTGATATTCAATTGCCTTGTATAATGCATATGTGCATGCTTCTGCCGATAGTTTTGGTATTACGCCCAGTCTCTTTCCTGCCTTCATCCATTAGCACTCTCCGGTACGCCGGAATGCTGGTTACGTCGACAATTTCCGTTCGCGATGGCGTCGTGGAGGACGCGCTCTTGTGCTCACAACAGCAGAGGGACGGATGAAAGACTGCTTTTGAGGGCGATATTCCTGGACGTGTCCCAAAGGGGAGCGCATTTACAACAATTTCTGTTGGCGAATCGAGATCAAAATCGAAGTATTGCGATTTTCACTGGCGAGGCGAGGGACTCGCTCGCTTCTTCGAGGTGAGCAACATCTGTCGCGAGTCAGCTTGCCTTCTCAACTTGAAAGGCGAAAATGACGTCAGCATGAAAAGTTTATCGACATTACGACTCAACATGAAGACGAACATGTGGTTAATGATTCGTATAAGTTGGTTTACAGCTATCGAACCATTCTTCGACCTTCCAATCCGCAATTCATAAGGCATTTCAGGGATGAATCCTCTACCAGGCGCCTCGAAAGTTGTGTGGCGTCGATAGGCGCTGCCTATTCATCGAATCCCAGGCACGGCCCCCTTATTGGGGAGTAACCAGACTTCGCCCCTAGTAGCTCTGGACCATCGCCTGTATCAAACCCGAAGCGCGTGTACGGCAGTCTCCTTCCCCATTCTTGAACAGTAATATCTGATAGTAATTGGATTCGATCCTGTTAAATCATTTTGTTCGTCAACACTTACTTTCGTGGAGCTTAATCTGGATCGCGCAACTGGCGTCGATAAAGGACGTCGCTGCCCGCTGCCGACGAACGAACGTAGGTCCTGAACTGCCACAGTAATTCAAGTTTTTATTTTCGATTTCATTGCACATCGCACTTACATACTGCTAGCCGTAACCGACAGACGGCTAGTTAAAAACTTGATTTTGCCTACCATCTTCAGATGTCATCAGACTTGGAAAACAAAAATGTCAAGACATCCTCGGTTCAAAGACCAACATCAACAAACCCCGCCTCATCGAAAACTTGATACCAGATTGCCCAGCTATAATGCGTTCGCGACGATCAACATAATAATCAAGCTATCTATCTTAACCAACAATAATGTTCTTCAAAAACAGGAGCCTCAACTTGACTGCCTCAATTATTGAAGGTCCTGTTCGACAAATCGGTAACCGACAAAATACATTGTATCGCAGCACAATACAAAAATACAATGAAGCATTTTGAACCGGCACGATGTACCCCGTCCAAGGAATGGACCATCGTCAAGATTAAGGAGTAGGTTGTTCCAATTCATCATCATCTAACCCTTCCCAGTCGACATGAAGATATTCCACATGCATTTTTGCATTGAAACAATCTGCTGCAATCGTCGAACAAAACACATTTCCAAATGACCACAAACTTAGCAAGGTACCTCTTCATAAGCAATTCAACAATTAAGTGCCCATAAATCTAATTTTGGATGTTGGGGCTCATTAAAATTAAAATCCAGAACGCAAAACATATAGAGAACAAAGTCTACCATACAGGGGGGACAATGAATCTTGACATACAAGAACGGCCACCATATAACTTTTTCCATCAGAAACATAGGAAAAAGATCAAAAGACGTAAAATAAATTCATACATAAGAAAACCCAAGCTCCCCTCAAACCATGTTTCAGGGAAACAAGCATTGCCATTAACTGACTCTTAATCTTAATTCTAATGAAAGGGGTGAGGTTGATGCATAAAAAAGGAAAAAAAACATCTAACACAAGTAAGGAAATGGCTCAATTTAAGAGAGCACAAGAAATTCTTTTTTTAACCCAATACAACCAATCCAACCATTTGTGGACATGATTCTATTTTTCATCTTAAATATCCAATGGAAGAAACAGACTTTTGAGAAAACAATGAATCTAATCTAACCTTAATTAGTGATTTACAAAACATCATTGTAGAAATGAGTTTGATAACAAAACGCAATAAAAGCCAAAAAGGATTCCCAATCTACTTCCCACCAATGATTGCATTCATAATGAGATAGAGAGGGGGGGAAATGGGTTCAAATCATGAGGGAAAGTGCATACCTCACTCAAATCATTGTAATCCAAAACAAAAAACGATTTCCTGATTAAACACATACGAACAAACCATCATATTCTTCATTTCACAGATGTTCCCTCTACCTTACTCTTACATCAAAGCCAAGACCTCTCTTGCTGTAGTTATGGTTGGGCACCATGACAATGAAGTTCTCAGGTGAAAATATCTCATACGTTCATCAATGTCCTCATTACATCAACACATGAATGAGTGAATTTTATTCAAACGTGGCATAGTTAAAACACATGTATGAAAAGAGTTGACAATGGACATGAGAAGAGCACATTCACTACTATGGCCATTAATTTCAATAAGTTTTTGATATACTAAAAAGATAAGAAAGAATCAAGGAAAAAAATTGCGATTATAATATCATGTGATGGATGTCATTTGGAAAACATTAAACTAATTATTGAACAGATGCTGCAAAAATTCGAGTCTCTACTTATCACATCGTATCATACCTCAATAGTGAGCGTAGACTGTAAAATCATCAATATTAAAGCCTCTTGTTTTTAATCAACTAAAAAAACAAAAAAACTTTGATTTGGAAACAAAAAAACTTAGAAAAAAAGCAGAGGTTAAGAGGTTTATACATTTATCCTCATTGATTGCATTTTCTTAAAGCTTAAGAAGTTATAGTAAAACCATTAACACCAATAAGGGTGCCTATTGTTTTCCAAGTGCTCTGTTTTGTGAAAAATCAACATTGATGTTAGTAATAAAAGATGCAAAATCACTCAAAAGAGGATTCAATTCCCCATGGAAAACAAAATTTCATATCTACTTATGATTTTGAACCATATCATCATACAAGGATGTTTCAAACTATTATGAGGTATTTTCTTGTTTGATTGTTGAAAACACATCCTTGTAACAAATGAAGAAATATTATTTCTTTCTAACGTAAGAAACATCCAAATCAAAACGAGACCTGAGAGGAACACATAAAAGAACACAAAAATTGAACAAAAGAACGGAATTGAATACTTTTAAAAATATTATCCTATAGTTCCTATAGTTATTTTATGATATTAAAATTTTCAAAAACATTTCATCACGACTTAATTTACACCACTTCCTTTGCATAATTCTACAATAAAAAATCCAATCTATGTGTCACATGAACCCTCAATGAAACATAAAAACATTGAAGATGCGGTTACTTCCAACCCATCTTGTAAGTTCCTTTAAAGAGATATGTATTAACCAGGCTAATACATTGAGGGAAATTATTAGAAGACGTTTTACAACAGTTGAAATCAATTCAAATTCATTAGGCTAGTTCCTTGATTTTGGAGTTCATTCATGAAAACGATTGCTTTGGATGGACAAAGGAAATTCCAAACATTGACATGATAAAGATACATACAATTTTGAAAAAAAAAACATAGAAAGACTAGCTTGTAGTTGAAATAATATAATTGATGAATGTAATGACTGAAACACTAGTGATTACACATTGCAAAATCATTGGAAACGGATTGTATTTTCAGAATAATTGGATGCAAAAAACATTATCCATTATGTACTTTTTAATGACAAAGGAAAATCATGACCAAATTGTTCCTTCGCTTTCTTAAAAACTTCTTTGAGTTGCCTCCACATAGTATCATAATTCTAGTAAACCTAAGTGACTTGACGTTTACAAAATGAGCAATTGTGTTTGGTGTACCTAGATGGAAAACAAAGCTAAAGTAGCCCATCATTTCCTGTCACTATGGGAGAGTACTTGTGAGATGTTGCAATCCCGCATGTAAAGTGATTTCCACTAAAAAGAATATACACAACAACTCCACAAACTTTGCACATCACAACTGCAACGTTTGACAAGTGAGAAATTTGATCTACTAAATAGGTGTAAGTTGCAACGACTCCTTGCACTATGATTCAAAACAAATTAATGGATGAATTTAAGGAAGAGGGCTCATAAAAGTAGGAACGAAAGAGAATTGCCACTTCAAACAAGGGATTTTTGGTCAAACTAGTAAACTTTTATAATGCATATATTTGCTACATTTGTTCATTTTACATATGAAACACCCATGAAAACTGGTTTGAACATGTAGCTTGTGGAAAACGTAAAAGGTTCTCTAGTTTCATTTTTGAATATAACCATACCTCCTTTCTAAATGGTTCAGTGAGGCGTCATTTTGATGTTGATTCAAATAGTCCAAATAATGAACTTTGGGATGATGTTTTACACTTATAATGAATATGAATACATAGCTTTGATGATTATATATGAGTTTCAAGTTCTAATTTTCAACGATTTTCCACATGAACTCAAGGCTTAACCAACCATTCAACAATATACAATACACTAATGAATCATAAATGTACGCATTTATTCATTAGTATAAACATGTGTTTTAAACTTATACATGAACCATTTTCTTTGCATTCTCGGTGTGTCTCTCCAAGTTAAAGCATTAAAATTCATGGTCAATGTGTTCATTATGGATGTATGTACATCAACTTTTACACATTCGTACACAACCTTACTTAGGGAAATAAAGTCAATGAATTTTTGAACTTTTATTTGTGAATCAATGCATGTTTGATGAAACATTTGCTGAATGTTTTCAAATTCAGTGTTGCATGCATATTGCTTTCGTTATTGTTTTAAATGATCATCATTATGATGAAGCGTGTTACCACATCCTTTCTGATATATATGTAGTCCCACACCACTTTTATGATCGACAAGCAAGATAGTTCCTCGTCCATCTCAGAATAATAGGGGAAATTTTTTATGAAATCATACAAAGAACTCTAAAGGGAGGCGTGGCATGAGGTAGGGGGATTTCAAATTTGTTTTGCCTGGAAGCGTTTGCCATTCGAGACATCCCTTCTTTAAGTTGGTATAAGATAACAAATCAAAGATAAGATGTAGAATTCACAGATTAAGGGCCATGTAAAAAGGACATTAAGCATTCATGCATGGTTGATTCCATGAATTGACACTTCATACCATTTTTTTATTCATTTGAGTTGAGAATTGCATGACTCAACTTCATTATCAGGCAAGTGATGATAATGCAGTGCATATTGCCAATTTGAGTACGATTTCTTCATCTATGCATGCTCATGCCTGTACGAAGTAAATTTAGGTGAATGTTGATGGCTTTTAATATGTGAGAAAAAAATTCATTCTTTATAAAAAACATAACATGAAAAGTAGTAAAAAAGAATTTTCATCATAGATAAGGAAAAATAGATGTTTTTAAGGTTGCACAAATGAATATGGTATATCGTAAACCATACTTTGGGTTAAAGACTTTTCTCATACATATGGGATGATGGAATGAATTATTGATGAAATGTGCTTATTCATTGAGTAAAAAAATCCTTCATTAGCATAATTGATAAGTGGGAAGTGTGATATCAAGGAGTCTCCATTATTCAAAGGCCTTACGCTTTAAAGAAGAACGAGTTACCTATGGTAAGAAGCACTTTGAGGAAACAGATCATGCCTTGCCACCTCAGGGCCGGTTCTTAATAAAAACTTAAAAATAAGTTTAAAATTTTGAATCAATCACATGAAAATCAAAATGAATTGGAGAATCCTTCGAGAATTTGTCACATCATCATTGAATTCAGATAAGTGAAAATCATATGAAAAAACCATATATAGTCATGAAAATAAACCGCAATCCCTTCGTATGATGAGCACAAACATGTAGATATTCGTGGTTTCAAAATTGACAAAGAAAATTATTAGAAAACAACATGAAAATCTTAGGAGATCATGCAATTTCCATGAAAAACAAAAAACCTGACTTTGAATCACACAATGACACATAAATAATTTTCTCATAATGAATCAATTAAGCTTTGTTGTTATGTGTAAAGATGATACATTCACTGGTAATAGATGTTTGCATTGAAGATTTAGTTTTTTTGGTGACCTATGTATTGAATATGTGAAATTGGTTTCATTTCAATTTATAACATAAAATTTGTTCCAAAAAACTTTATGAGAATATTGAACCATCTTGCTTTGTATTATAATTTAAAAGTTTCATGAGAAGTTGGACTTGGTATGACTAACATTGCGCAAGAAGATACATGCATCAAACAAAAAACCCTTATGATGATTATTGAGTTACAATATTTTTAGGTAACTAGCATTCTCTCTTTGAGTGTTTAAGACAAAAACGTTTTCAGGTTTTTTTGGCATGAAGATTGCATTCAATGATACATTAATTTGCAAACAAATTGCAAAAGGGCAAATCACATACAAAACACGTATAACTGTGATTGAATTGACTCATTATTGCTTAAATCTATTGAAATACATATGGTTAAGGATACATTTTAGCAATTTAGTTGTTTCAATTCAAAAAAGTATTATTTTAATGAGATATTATAAAACTTTTCTTGCTTCAAAATGTTTTAAAATGAAACTCCAAAAAGACTACAATAATTTGCTATTAGAGAGATAAACATTCCCACATATCAAGATTTTAAAACGGTCAGTGTTAATGATATGTGAAGATCATGTTTCATTCTAAATTTGTTTACAAACAAATAAGACCCTTTTAAAAATTGTCATTCCTATGAATTCAAGACAAATGCATTTTCGAAAAAACTGGAAAACGATCTATTAAGATTTTTTAGAAACGTAAATACATATTTAAAACATAAATTTTACAATACTCATACTTAACTTGAAACTATTCATAATTTTCGAGGTTAACATAATCATTCATACTTAAGGATACAACAAAATGCATGAAAGATAAAACTTTATTTTGAGTTGGTGTACATGTTTTTTCATGTGTTTACGTTTCAATTTTATGTTGAGTTTTGGTAAAAATATGTAGATGTAATTCATGCAATCATAAGATAAAAGTATTCATCCACTCTAATTTGAATAATTTTCACACATCTGAAAATGGTTTTCAAAAATAGTATTGTCACTTGTCTCAAAACGTGCACTCAAAGACGGTGTCCTTTATCTTCAGTGCATTATGTCTTCATGTGCATCCTTAGCATGAATATGTAAAATTCGGACCTTTAACTTAGAAAGCGATTGATGTATAGTTAAAAAATATGAACGGTCAGGTATATCTCCACGATTAACTTAATCTTGACCTTCATTGAAAGTTATGTTCTCTCAATCACGTTATGTTTTGTGAATTCATGAAAACACATCAAGTTATGTTTTTTCTTCCTTGTATTAGAAATCTCAACGTCATTTACGACAAACCATGTTAAAATCGAAGGATGAGGTCCCCTTCCATAGCATCAAAATCCATCTACGTTTCATGTGTGCTAGCTATAGCTATTGAATTCAAATCGATGAGATTTTGCTTAAGCTCATGATGCAAATCTGGTTTGGTGGCCCTTGAGAATGTTTTTAGAAGGTGCATGGTTGAAAAACTACTTTCATTGGAAAGCCAATGTGTGAAAGTTTTAGTTTAATATATTTGTAGATATGCAGATCAAATGGGTGAGTTCATGTAGATTTCCTTGAACCAACTACAGAGATGCAGCCATATGGACTCATGTGGATAAATAGGGTACCCGGAATGGATTTTTTGAGACCACGTTTTTAAAAATAGATGTTAATCACACTCCTTATATAGCCACTAGCTTGTAGTGAAGAAGGTGTGGGCCTTTTTAGTAGTTGCCTTCAAAGGCACTTGCTTGTCCTGTGAAAGGCTAGGGCTAAAGGTGGTAAAGGAGGAAGGAATCTTAAGGAACATCAATACATGATCACATGTTTAAAGGCATGTTTCACTAAGTGATCAGAGTTCATTCATGCATTTATGGCAAGACCCTGTTGAAGGTAATTGATTTAAATTTTACAATTCATTATACAACTTCTCGGGTGGTTTCATAACAGCGTGAACTTTTGCATAATGACATAAAAGACAAAGGGTCAAGATAGCTAAATGGTCACTTAGACATGAAAGGTCAATATCTATTAAATATACAAAAGAGGTTAAACATGCAATGGTAGCTACAGTGTCGTAATGAAGCATTGAGAGGTTGTTGTAAGAATTGACCAACTACCATTCACTTGGAAAGTTAGGAGTTATAGCCTCTAAGGATCTCTCATAACACCTTAGATGTAACAGATTTAAGGATTTAAAGCTTTCCTTGCTCTATGTAATTGGGTTACATTCTCGCACAACTTGAAAAATGCACCATTACATGAATGTTTGTGAAACACGACCATTGAAAATAAAGAAATCATAAAAATCCTCAACGTGGAAGAACATTTGAACATCCAATTGCATTCATATCATAAACAATACCTAGGAATAGTAGAACCATGTCATTAACCATTAGTTTTCACAGAAAAATGCAAATAAGATGGTATCCTCGTAGATCAAGTTATGGCTTGATGTAGACAAATGCAATTGAAACGGCCTTTGCATGACAATGCTTAGCTAAATAGGCACAAGACTTCACATAACTTCAAACAACTCTAAAATTGAAAAGATCAAATGAAAATGATAAATGGCTGATAAAAATAATGCTTTATTACTCAAATGTTCAAGGTATGTTGGAAAAAGGAGAAGAATAAAATCAGTGGAAACATTAATACAAAAACACAAGTTATCATTTACTTTGGAAAACAAAGGTATTACTAAAATCTCTTGCTCTCTCTCTCTCTCTCTCT
>SZWC01012009.1:11279-28536 GCA_023375785.1 Penium margaritaceum
TGGTCAGAAACACACTGGTCAGAAACACAGTGGTCAGAAACACAGTGGTCAGAAACACAGTGGTCAGAAACACACTGGTCAGAAACACACTGGTCAGAAATACACTGGTCAGAAACACAGGGGTCAGAAACATAGTGGTTAGGAACACAGTGGTCAAAAACACACTGGTGAGAAACACAGTGGTCAGAAACAGAGTGGTTAGAAACACGGTGGTCAGATACACAGGGGTGTCAGGCAAAGATCCACCGCATCTCTGCTGGGAAGAATATGGACCCGCGGAAGGAAGTCACCGCGACCCACAAAGGCGGCCGCGACCACAGATTCGCATAGGAAGATGAAGGGGAGACCGCGGAACACCAGAGAATGCGTAAGGAATGATGGCTCCCGCAATAAGATTTCAGTAGAGCGTGGGGTGGCGCGGAATCCAGCGGCGTTGGAGGAAAAGGGCAGGGAAAAGTTGCCGCCAGGGAGCAAAGATCAACGGTGACCTTTCTACGGCTATTGGAAGCAATGGCCGCGGAGGAGGCAAGAAGGGGCGGGAGAGGCAGGATGGGAACCCGCGGTGAAAAGAGAACATGTGCCGAGCCGCGGAAAAGTGGAGTGAAGCAGGAGCGTCGTGCGTGCAAGACATCCACCGGCACAACCGGACGTCTGGAAGAGGGAGGCAAGAGCTCGGCCAATGAAGACCCAGGGTTGGCAGCGGAAATCAAGGAGGAGGGAGAGCGCACCGGGTGAAGACGAAGATTGAAAGAAGAACACAAGACCGCGCGTGCCCAAGCTGCGGAGAATAGGAAGAAGCGGTAGTAGGGCAGAGAGATGTAGAAGAAGTAGTATTTTGTGTGATCAAGGACGAGACCCGCGATGCACGTAAACGCACCGCGCGGAGTCCCAAGTAGAGGAAAGAGTGTGGTAAGAAGAGACTTAGAGAGCTAGGTTGGGTGAATATAAAATAGTGGTGTAGCGGAGGAACGAGGAAGGACGAAGTAATATGACCTTGATATAATCTTGTGCCATTTGACTGAATACAAGCCTGATTCCCAGTTGTGAGACTGAAACCTTGACTTGTTCAGAACCAGATTGCTACCTCATGTCTCCGCGCAGTTGTCAACCATGTTCACCCTTTGACTTCCGCTTCCCTTCTGAGGTCCGCAGTTGCTTAAGGAACCCGAAGAGTGCTCTGCGCGGAAGTACTCCGCGGAGGACAAATTCTTCCCCTCCGAGTATGTGCATGTCTTACTGCTTGCTCCATTTCCACTCTTGGGTCCAACAAGGATTCCGCTATATACGATCACCACCACGGAATGCAAGTAGGGTGAAAGGTGCTGCCGGCGACGCCGTGGCATTACACATGGCCACGGAACAGGGTTCCGCGGATGGAGGAGTCAGAGGCCACAAGGTGGCAGACTCTCGTGCCGGCAAGGAGTGGGCCGCGGAGCTATACCCACACGCGGGGTCCTTATGGTGCGAAGCATCCGCGCAAGACCAAGAGAGACAACGGAGGATCAGCAAACAAGTGTTGCACGGAACCGCGGAATGGGAGAGTCGCGGAACAGACCAGGCGCAGAACCAGAAAGCGCGGGAGGAGAGCAGTGCACGGCAAAATTGGGGGTATCAGTGTCATGGTGCGGTGGGCGTGGAAAGTTCTTTGCTCTTCGCCAACAGACCTGCACGTGCCTTCAGATTCAGTCATACATGTCGGTAGCCAGCTTCGTGCATCACGACACGCGGAGGAGGCACCAACAGCATTCACAGCAAACTTCCGTACGCCACTTCTTGCCGCGGCGTGTAGCCACACAGGCGGACGATAGAGACACCTTGCCCATACCCTCTCGCACGCCTGTCCGTTCGTCGCCGGGCTGGAATCCACTGGTACAGTACCGAAGAGCCACCGAGTAGCTGGAACAGCTACACTTGCGGCGTATCATGGATGTGATGCAGGACCGCGTGGAGGAGGAAAGCGTACACATCCAAGATGTGTGCGGGACCCACCAAACCCAGGGCAACGACTCTGTGGAGCAAAGGTGGTTTTCCAATGTGCCATCGCCAGCAGACGGACTCTCCGAGACCGGGAGGTTCCTGGCGTACCAAGGACCAGTCTACCAGAAGCACGGCGGAAGACAGCCGCCACGTGTAGAAGAGGAGGACTACCTGCCCTCCGCGCCCCTAGCAGTGATGGTAGCCTCCCCGGCCCCATGTGTCCTCATGGTGCCAACCATGGAGGCTGCTCACCGCAACCAAGCACAGCGGGGATACATGCCGGCGGAACACTCACCTTCAGCAAAGGGAAAAAGAGGGCTGAGACAGCGGCCACAGGAAGTATCCACCGACTAGTTAGGCATGCCGCCTGCCATGCCAGAGACGGAGCAGCAGCCCCACCCACCCACAACATAACAGGTAGCGATGGGATCATCAAACAGCTGGCACTGGGCTGCCCATCGCGACGGAAGAAGTACCCCTCCAGGTGAATCTGCGGACGACTGCTCTGGACACCCCAGTGACACCAAGTGTCACCACAGTGGGAACCCACAATTCACGGGATGGCAAGGGACACCACAGTGGGAACAGATAGGGGGGATAGTGCATCAACCTCTTCTGGCTGCGCAGCCACTGCACGCAACCCAGCAGCCACTTACAGGGCCCCAGCCTCAGCCCAACCCAGGATTGCATGGGACGCTGCCGCAAGCGGGGCCTATGACAACCGCCTCTACCACAGCCCGGCCGGGTTGGATAATGATGGGCACATGGGCCACGCCCTCCGTGGTGGGAGCAACAGCGCAGGCCCCTATGTAGTAGATACCGTCACAGCAACCGCTAGTCCCCATGGTGGCGCAACTGATGCCTGTGACGGTTGCACACCCGGTCTATCATCAGCAGCCGACGGGTACCGCACGAGTTGGGATTGCGGTCCATGCACCACCACCTATTAGCCAGGTACAGACGACTGTGCCCCAATCTGCTTATCGTGGACTCCCGCCGAGTCCAGGGACCGCTGTAACCCCTGCAGTACCTACTACCACCCCGCTCTACCACCCTGCAGTGTCTCACCCTCTACCGCAGGACTATTGGCTGCCAGGACCTACGGCCCTTGCCGCACCAAGCACACAGACACCGCCCCTTGGGACTACCTTTTACTCCACACCCTATGCGACGCAGGCGATACCTGCAACTCACTACTAGATCCTTCCGGCGGCAGCTCCAATGAGCGGCTCCACACCAGCACACGAGGGGCAGCCACAAAGTAGCCACGTGGGTTATTCGGCGGCTGCAACCTCGCATCCGCTTCTTGCAGTGACATCCATGGCTAGCCGGAACACTGTGCCCCAGCTGCACTACGTACGCGCGCAACAAGCTAACATTCCGCGGCTGGACATCTTCAAGGAGACCCCTGAGGAGGACCCGTGGACCTGGTTGAAATAGATCACTATACATGCCAGCATAGGGCGGACCCCACCAGATCTTTGTCTGGCCACCGCGGAGCCCCATCAGTAGGGCGCTGCAGAGGACTGGTACAATACATGAGCGCCATTCAACTCCTTCGAGGACTTTGGTAATGCGCTGATCGAGCGTTTCAAGCGGCTGAGCAAGGAAGAAGCACTCCGCAAGATTCAAAAGGAAGTCATGCAGAAGGATACCGACATATGCAGGTTTTTTGATCAGTTCCTTACTTGGGCATCAGTCGCAAAGAGCCCTCAAGGGGAAGGATTGCTGCTGTGGGTACTACTGCAGAATCTCATCCGTGCACTCCCTGATGAAATCAGCAGTCTGATGATCCCTGAGCGCTCTCACTCCCTGTAGGATGCGGTGCAGGACGCCACGGCCATTTCTACGCGGCAGTTGTCTACGCGACAGCATCAAGGTGGAGATTCGCATACTCTAGTACCAACAATACAGCACTCTCAACCCAAGCCAAAGGCGTGTTACACCTGCCAGAGCCTAGAGCACATCGCTCGGGAGTGCTCGCGAAAGCGAGAGGATGCTCCGCTCACCGATCCCATACAACAGGACCCTATGGTACAGCAGTGGCAGCGATATCATAATCAACCATGGAAGGACCAGCAGTATCAACAGCAGACGCAAGCTGGGCGGCAGGCACTGGATCATCAACCCCAGGCTGTCCCGGGCAGGCAAGGTATTCTGCCCAACCCACGGGCATCCGCGAACCCTGCGAGCGGAGCCAGCAACGTCAAGTTAGGGCTGCCGATGGCGGAGGACGAGACCACATAACTGCCTCCCACTACGGCAGAGACGACTCTCATCGCACGAGCCCAGTAGTTAGGCTTGCGTGGATGGGACCTACAAGTGGCAGCCAGAGCACAGGAGGACCTAAGGCATAGGGCGGAGGCTGCGGAGGAGTGATTTCGGGAGGCAGTTGTCAATCGCACCGTCGTGCCGGAAAAACGACGACCGACAAAGCCACCACTCCCATTGGAGAAGCAACCTGCCCCATTTTCGTAGACACCCACCATAGCTGCAGCAGTCCGGAGAGAAGCACTGACTCCGTCCAATGCCTATTTACCTCCCTCGTTGCGAAAGTCAATTTCTTTAAGTTCGTGCGCATTCATCCCGAGATTGCACCGCGACTGCATGAGGAGTTCACCAGGGCCAATCAATGCCTCCAACCTGTGGGCATCTCCCTCAACTGTACCACGCCTACATCCGGTACAGAGAACGCCCGCCGTGCGCTGCCCGATACTTCATTGGCATTGAGCCTCAACAAAGGAGAGTGGGGATGGACACCATAGCCCTTAGAACCACCACGACGAGATGGCAACCACTACGAGGTCGCTTGCAGTGTGGTTTGGATTTGTGGCAGGAAGTTCCTGGCCATCATCGACACAGGGGCCACTCACACCACTGTGGCGTTCCGCGTCCTTCTGGTGGTCAGATGGGCAGACCGCATCCTCCCCACGCACCGCCTTTTCACCAACTTGGCGCGCGGAATGGACTATGGAAACGGGGAAGTTCACGGCCTCCCCATGCACGTGGGATCCCTTCATGAACCATTGAACGTCCAAGTCACGCAAGCCAGAACGTATGACGTGCTCCTGGACATGGATTACTTGGTGCCGCGGCAAGCCAACCTTCTCTTCTCCCTTGGAATAATGCAACTCAGCTTTGCATCTAGGGAGGAAGCATTTTGCCCCATCACCATCGGTGACAGGGTAGCGGTAACTGTAACCGGCGATGAATCCTTCTCCCTCCTGGATGCTGGGGCATAGGACTCTCAGGCCCATGCAAGCAGGTTGCAACCTCTCACAGCAGGTTTACCTGACGCGGAACAGGTCACAGCAGGTGAATGGCAGGAACTCGTGGAGGAGTCAACAGAGCCCGGAGTACTGACCAGCCTCCGAGGGCTGTGGCATAGGGGACAACGAGTCCTATGAGATGGACATCTACTCAAGGAGGAAGAGGAATTCTTGTTGTCCCTTTTTTGGCCGCGCTCGTCATTGATCCGCGATGTCACTTCACTTCCGCGCCTTCCATGTTGTCCTCCGCACATCTCCTCCTTCTGCACACCATAAGACTTCATTCCACATTCACCAGGACACAATGTCACAATTGATCAACCACAAGTGGTCTTTCCTCCTTTCACATCACCCCTCTGACATGGCAATTCCGCGGAACTCCATCACCCCCTCCCGGAACATCCTTATTCCGCGGATTTGGCTTCCTCCCACTGTCCCTGACATGGCAATTCCGCGGACACACACATGGCCTACTTCTGCAGCCTCTATTATGCGGGTTTGGCTTCCCCGTAGTGTCTCTAACATGGCAATTCCGTGGATAGACATATGGTCCACTTTTGCTGCCCCCTTTCCGCGGATTTGGCACCCTCTACACCCCTATAACAGGTCCATTCCGCAGTCCCACCCCCTATTCACTTTGGCAACACCCTTATTGTGGAATCCATCACTCTACTAAAGCATAGAACATGACAAATCCGCGGAACCAAGACATAGACAAAGAAATCACGCGGCGGAGTCCCAATATCCTTCCTTCCCCTCTCTTGAGAGTTGTCCAAGGACCACCCATCCACTTCCGCGGTCACTTGGGCACTCTTCCGCGCTCTTCACTTGTGTCAGGCCAGTCTCGTGAGTGGTTCCGCGGAACACCTTTTGTTATCTTCAGAGTCTTTAGATTCACTTGCGGATTCCATGGTGACAGAGTGCTGGGATGAAGGAGAGAGCGAGGCAAGGTTGTGAGGCAATAATCTTGATGTACTCATGTCAACTGAACACAAGTCCACAAGCCCAAATCGCCAATACCACATTGATGCAACTAAGCCCATTATATAGTCTGCTACAACCTTCCCGCCGCGTCGCGGCCCCCTTGCATTCACACCCACTACCACCACTACTTTATTCCCATCCGCGAAGCAAGTACCACCGTTGCTTCCTCCTTGCTCGTCGCGCCGCCTCCCGCCACTTCTTGGTCTTCGCGCCTTGTGGTTCCCGCCATTCTTGGTCCGGTTGTCTTCCCGCGTCTTGCACAACACTTCCGCACCTTGTGTGACCCCTTCCTTTTTCCGCACCGCTTGTGCCTCTTGTTCCACTCTCACACGCCTCTCCTCTAAACATCAAATCCGCGGATGCACATGGAGGCCTCTTTCCGCACCCCTCTTGTCCACACAAGTGACTCCAACACCATCAGAAAGGTGGCAAATTCACGGGTCAATATTATGGCAACTTTCCGCCTCCTCCCCGGTATTGTAACTTGCTTATTTCTTGTTACTGGCAAGGCAATTCCGCGGAGTAGGCACCCAGCAACATTCCGTGGTACTTGCTCCTCACCTTAGCCATAAAACACTCTCCCAGACATACCCATTCCGCTCCTGACCATAATGGCACTTTCTTACGCCCTCCGCGTACCCAATGCTTGCTCCGGTAGCGTCCCAAATAACCCAAATCCGCGGCTGAACCTTGCAACGTGTTTTCAGGCCTTCCGCGGACCCAAAAGTCACCCAATTTCCCTTCCCAAGATGCATAATCCGCAGACACACCCCCTGCCCTCGTTTTGCCTCTTCCGCGGAGCCCCAAATATGAAGCCATTGTTACTGAACACCCAATTCCGCGGGTCTACCACCAGGTACAATTCCAGCCTTCCTCACACCCATAAACGGCCCAACACAAGCCCAGAAAGATGCCCATTCCGCCCCTCCACCATGAGGGTCAACTGTGACTCTCTCCTTTTGCCCAAAGACCACCCTTACTTGCGTCACCTCCATCGCGGAAGTCCATGACTTGGTCTCCCTCGCGGAATATTTGCGTGCGCGGCAGATTTCATGTAAACAATTATACCCACTCCGCGAAACAGCACCATCACCACCACCGCGATGGGATCACATACTCCACTCAAGACTTTCTCCCACACAAACGCAGGATTTCTGCGACCTGCTGGACGCATTTGCAGGCATCTTCACTGGGTCCGCGGTTGATCTGGGGGCCGTGGAAGCCTTCCACGTCATCTCTACGGGGGTCTCCGCACCCACAAACCAGAAAGTGCGGCGCATCCTCACTGAGCAGGAGAAGATCATCACAGAGGGGCTCGTGAAGCTCAAGGCGCAAGGGGTGATTGTTCCAATCGTCAGCCCCTGGCGCGCCAACTTGGTCATCGTGGGGAAACCGGATGGGTCCAAGCGATTTTGCGTAGACTTTCGCAACCTCAACCGAGTAACCGAGGAGGATGCGTACCCCATGCCACTGATTGTCCACATACAGGAGCAACAACAGGGTCGCGGATGGTTTGCAAAGCTCGACGTCAAAGCTGCCTTCCATGCCGTCCCCATGTACCCAGACTCTATTGCCAAAACCGCGTTTGTGACACCAGAGGGACTATACGCGTTAACGCGCATGCCCTTTGGACTCCGCAATGCCTGCGCGACATTTCAGCAGTTCATGGACTCCACCCTCCGCGGTATCTCCAATGTCAGTTACTACATCGACGACATCATGCTTGCGGCCCACACCTTCGAGGAACTGTTCTCCTCCCTAGCCGCTATCTTTGCTGCCCTCCGCAGGGCTATCCTCAAGCTCAAGGCAGCCAAGTGCTCTATCGGAGCTGCGGAAATGGAGTTCCTCGGCTTCGTGATAAGTGCGGATGGCATCAAGACTGATCCAAAGAAGATCGCGGCAGTGCAGGAGTGGCGTCAGTCCACTTCTGCGGGGCAAGTCAAGATCTTCCTGGGCTTTGTCTCCTTATACAAGAAGTTTGTCTTTGATCACGCCCGCATCATCAAGCCACTCCAGGAATTGACGCACCAGGATATATCGTTTGACTGGACATCAATATGCGCCGACGCCTAGACGGAAATCAAGCACCGCCTGGTTACCGCGTCCATGCTCGAGTTTGCCAACTTCAACCTCGGATTTTCCATCACCCCTGATTGGTCGCAGGACGGGCTAGGCGCTATACTATCCCAGACAATGCAGGAACCCACCCAGAAGGTGATTGCCTACGCAAGTCGTGCTCTCACTGAAGGGGAGCGGAAGTATCCCCCAGTGAAGGGCGAGGGCTTGGCTGTCCTTTGGGCAGTCCAACACTTCCGCGACAACAAAAAGGATGGCAAGCCACTCACGGTTTTCATGGACCATCAAGCTCTCCAATGGCTCCTCACCACTCAGAACCATGAGGGCATCCTAGCCAAGTGGGCACTCCTCCTGTAGGACTACAACATGAAGATCAAGTACTAGCCTGCGGTTGACAACCGCAACGCGGATCCCTGGGCCGACTTCCCCACCCTGACTGGCCAGAACCTGACCAGGCACCTCCGGATGCTGCGGAGCATATCCCCATTGTTGGAGCACCGCCTCTAGACACTGAAGCACAATGGGAGGGAGCTCCACGAGAATTTGATGAGGAGGAACAGGAGGTTGCCTTGCAACTCCTGAATGAACTCGACCCCACCGCGGAGTTGGCATTCACGGAGACCCTACCAGCCCTCTCCATATGTGGCCTACGGCTTGCTTGCAGGTACAACCCCACTATCCGCAGTTGGACGCTGGAAGAGATCGCACCCCATATTCTCTTACGACATGCACCCCCGAGAACCTCGCGACCATCCGCTTCTACACCACAGACCTGCCCCAAAAACAAGCAACACTCTCATGTTCCCGCCAAACCACTCCTCGACAACGGCCATCCCCTCACTCTGCTATATCTCCTTTTTCACTCCCATGAGTCCACTGAAAGTCTCCGCGCCGTCTTTACTACTCACAATCCCTCACTTTCCCCTCTTGGCGTCCGCCTCTCATGCACGCGAGACAGCATGACCGACATCCGCTTGCTATCCCGATGCATCCTCGTCACTTACTATAGTGCGCATGATGCCGTCGCACGTGCCTCACGCACATGGTCACCTGCGGCCCTCACCCCCGGACCGCCCGCACCCTCCGAGGTCCACGTGGCGTGGTGTTACGTGTGGATATGCGAATGCAATTTCATGGCCATCGTGAACACCGGTGCCACACACACTTCGATCGCGCTCAGGATGGTCCGCTCGCTCCACATGCAGCACCTCATCCAGCCCACCCGACTCCGATTCTCTATCTCCACCGAAGACATCGACGCGCTGCTCGGATAGATCGCGGGCCTTCCCATGCAGGTGGCAAATGTACATGCGGCACACACTGTCCAGGTTTGCGATGTCCGCACATATGACATCCTGCTCGCGGCGGACTGGCGTGCGCCGCGCCAAGTGGATATATTGATCGGCGCAGGCATCCTTAGTCTCATTTTGAGTTCCGGCATTCAATCTTTCACTCCACTCTTCACTTTGCATCGACCATCTCCCCGCCCATTCCTCTCCACTTTCGACTCAGCTCTCACCGGCACTCGACACACTCGACGGGTCACGCGCAGCTGGGCTCTCGCCCGCAGAACAGTCGACATGGCACATAACCAAGGCACGGGGTCCGCGCCTTCGTCACAGGGGGGGGGTGGAGTCTTCCGACGACAGCTACGTCGCCCTTCCATCAACACGGGCGCGGGACACCACCCGGCACGGACACCGACACCACCAACGGGGGTAGTGGCCCTACCGCGGCCGGGTCCCGCGACAAGAACTCCATCGGCAAGGACACCAGCACTGCACACGGCTGCGACAGGCATGTCCCAGCCTGGCCCTGTGACAAGAACACCTGCAACACCAGTGACGGCCACGCCAGGAGCGGCTGCGGCCTCACCGCGGCCGAGCCCCGCCGCAGGGACGACCCTGACACGAACCGCAACACCGGCAGCGGCAATCCCACCATGGTCCAGCCCTGCGGAAGGAACACCAACACAAATCACGCCGCCTACGGCAAGATCGGCAGGCTCATTGCGACAGAGCCCGGCCACAAGCACACCACCAACGCGGATCCTCAGGTGCACGGAGCCCGCGGCAGGAGCGATGCAAGCAGCGGCGAGAACAACGGCTACACGGACACCAAGCCCACGAGATGGGACCTGAGCACTGACTGTCCCAGCCCCTTCCACGGCGACGACGGCGCTCTCCCACTCGCCGCCGACTTTGCACAGGCAGCCCAACCCGGCAACCGCACATCCTCTGCTGGGCACAGGAACGGTGATGGAAAGGGCAAGGACGCACCTCGAAGAAAGCTCGAGGGATAGCGAGGAGCAGCCCAAGGAGGCCTTGCTGTTTGAAATCGTGAGGAATGTCATGCTCCAACTGCTGACGGAGATCCCGGAGGTGATCTGCGTGGAATTCGCGGATTCACTATTCAGTAAAATGTAGCAGGTGGTGCTAAAGGGAGCGGCAACGGGGGCGCTAGCCCTCGGACTACACAAACGGCAGGTGAAACTGCTGGAAACAGCAGGCACGGAACGCCTCGTTTTGGTGTCGCGGGACAGCCTGAGCATCAAACAAGGGCTGGCGAGTGTCTTGACATGTGTCGCAGAAATGTTGGACACCAAGCGGCTGGATCTATCACTAGAGGCCGCTTGAGTGTGGTGGAACTGGGTGTGGATCAGCGGAGCAGCCCGGAGAGACGTTACATGTATCTACTCCATGAGAGGGCCAGAGCCCTCATTCTGTACGACGTGAACGACCAGGCACCCGGATCGGCGGAGGCACCACGACGAAGATCCACGGCGGATGAGTGGATGTGGGGATACTTGCTCAGCCTCACATACGCCAAGTGGAGTATTCAGTACCCGCCAGAGGAGAGATTGCGGCTTGCTGACACTGAGGTGCCTAAGGGACGCTGGATGGAGGTTATGCAAAAGTGTTAGACGCTGACGCCTAAAATGTGATACGCACCAGGGTAGCGACGGCGGTCGCGGAAGGACAATGGACCGTGGTGCGAGAAAGTGGACTACGTCTCAAGCAAGAGGAGGTGCGACACTGGGCCAAGGAGGCGGCGGAGATATGTCGAGAAGACAAGAGCAGGAGGGATGCGGAGGTGGAAGAGGCCCGTGAATACACCCAATCCACCCCTCAGTTGCAGCAGATGCAAGAACGATTGCGGAAAGTATGGGAGGAGGAGGCAACCGAAGCAGATCGGGCGGCTGCAGAATCCGCGGCGACAGAGGCCCGATTGGCCAAGGAGCGGGAAGCGGCGGCCAAGGCAGATACGGAAGCTGCGGAACAGCTTATAAGGGAAATCATGGGGGAAGCAGAAGTAGCGGCAGCAGCGGCGGAAGCAGAGGTGGCAGCAGCAGCGGCACTAGAAGCAACGGCAAAAGCGAAAAAAAGGAAAAGCGGCAGCGTAGGCAACGGCAGCAGCGACAAAGGAGGCAGTAACAGGAGCAGTAGCAGTGGCGGAGGCAAAGGTAGTAGCAGCACCAGCCAGAGAGGCACTGGTAGTGACAAGAACACAAGCAGCCGCGAAGGTGGCCGGAGCAGGAGCAGGTGGTCAGATGCACAGTGGTCAGAAACACAGTGGTCAGAAACGTACTGGTCAGAAACACAGTGGTCATAAACAAAATTTCGGAAACACAGTGGTCAGAAACAAAGTGGTCTGAAAGGCAGTGGTCACGAACAGAGTGGTCAGAAACACAGTGGTCAGAAACTCAGTGCTCAAAATTACAGTGGTCAGAAACACTGTGGTCAGAAACACATTGATCAGAAACACAGTGGTCAAAAACACACCGGTCAGAAACACAGTGGTCAGAAGCACAGTGGTCAGAAACAAAGCGGTCAGAAACACAGTGGTCCGAAACACAATGGTCAGAAACACAACGGTAAGAAACACAGTGGTCAGAAACACGGTGGTCAGAAACACGGTGGTCAGAAACACTGTGGTCAGAAACACAGTGGTCAGAAACACAGTGGTCAGAAACACAGTGGTCAGAAACACAGTGGTTAGAAACACAGTGGTCAGAAACACACTGGTGAGAAACACAGTGGTCAGAAATACAGTGGTCAGAAACACAGTGGTCAGAAACACAGTGGTCAGAAACGTACTGGTCAGAAACACAGTGGTCAGAAACATAGTGGTTAGAAACACAGTGGTCAGAAACATACTGGTCAGAAACACAGTGGTAAGAAATACAGTGGCCAGAAACACAGTGGTCAGAAACACAGTGGTTAGAAACACAGTGGTCAGAAACACACTGGTGAGAAACACAGTGGTCAGAAATACAGTGGTCAGAAACACAGTGGTCAGAAACACGGTGGTATGAAAGAGACTGGTGAGAAATACACAAGTCAGAAACACACTGGTCAGGATCACACTGGCAAGAAACACAATGGTCAGAAACACACTAGCCAGAAACGCAGTGGTCAGAAAAACTGTGGTCAGAAACAAACGGGTCAGAAACACAGTGATCAGAAACACAGTGGTTGGAAACACAGTGGTCAGAAACGTACTGGTCAGAAACACAATGGTCCAAAACGTACTGGTCAGAAACACAGTGGTCAGAAACGTACTGGTCAGAAACACAGTGGTCAGAAACGTACCGGTCAGAAACACAGTGGTCAGAAACAAAGTGGTCATAAACACAGTGGTCAGATACATAGTGGTCAGAAACACAGTGGTCAGAAACGTACTGGTCAGAAACACAGTGGTCATAAACAAAGTGGTCTGAAATGCAGTGGTCAGGAACAGAGTGGTCAGAAACACAGTGGTCAAAAACTCAGTGGTCAGAAACACAGCAGTCAAAAACACTGTGGTAAGAAACAAAGTGGTCAGAAACACACTGGTCGGGTACACAGTGGTCAGAAACACAGTTGTCAGAAACACAGTGGTCAGAAACACGGTGGTCAGAAACACAGTGGTCAGAAACACAGTGGTCAGAAACACACTGGTCAGTTACATTGTGGTCAGAAACACAGTTGTCAGAAACACAGTGGTCAGAAACACAGTGGTCAGAAGTACAGTGGTCAGAAACACAGTGGTCAGAAACACGGTGGTCATAAACACAGTGGTCCGAAACAGTCTGGTCAGAAACCTAGTGTTCAGGAACACATTGGTAAGAAACACAGTGGTTAGAAATCGGTGGTTAGAAACACAGTGGTCAAAAACACAGTGGTCAGAAACACAATGGTCAGAAACGGACTGGTCATAAATACACTGGTCACAAACACACTGGTCAGAATCACACTGGTAAGAAACACACTGGTCAGAAACACGCTTGCCAGAAACACAGTGGTCAGAAACACACAAGTCAGAAACACACTGGTCAATAACACAGTGGTCAAATACATAGTGGTCAGAAACACAGTGGTCAGAAACGTACTGGTCAGAAACACAGTGGTCAGAAACACAAATTCAAAAACACAGTGGTCAGAATCAAATTGGTCTGAAACGCAGTGGTCAGTGCAGAATGGTCAGAAACACTGTGGCCAGACACGCAGTGGTCAGAAACACAGTGGTCAGAAACACTGTGGTCAGAAGCATAGTGGTCAGAAACACAGTGGTCAGAAGCACAGTGGTCAGAAACACAGCAGTCAGAAACACAGTGGACTGAAACACAGTGGTCAAAAACACAACGGTCAGAAACAGAGTGGTCAGAAACACAGTGGTCAGAAACACAGTGGTCAGAAATACTGTGGTCAGAAACACAGTGGTCAGAAACACAGGGGTCAGAAACACAGTGGTCAGAAACACCGTTGTTAGAAACACTGCGGTCAGAAACACTCTGGTCAGAAACACGGTGGTCAGAAATACAGTGGTCAGAAACACAATGGTCAGCAACACAGTGGTCAGAAACAGACTGGTCAGGAACACACTGGTCAGGAACACACTGGTCAGAATCACGCTGGTAAGAGACAACCTTGTCAGAAACACGCTTGCCAGAAACACAGTGGTCGGAAACACAGTGGTCAGAAACACACGGGTCAGAAACACAGTGATCCGAAACACAGTGGTCAGATAGAGAGTGGTCAGAAACACACTGGTCAGAAACGTACTGGTCAGAAACACAAATTCAGACACTCTGTGGTCAGGAACAGAGTGGCCAGAAACACAGTGGTCAGAAACCCAGTGGTCAGAAACACAGTGGTCAAAAACACTGTGGTCAGAATCACAGTGGTCAGAAACACACTGGTCAGGTACACAGTGGTCAGAAACACAGTTGTCAGGAACACAGTGGTCAAAAACACAGTGGTCAGAAACACTGTGGTCAGAAACACAGTGGTCAGAAACACACTGGTCAGAAACACACTGGTCAGAAACACCCTGGTCAGAAGCACAGTGGTCATGAACACAGTGGTCATAAACACACCTCTCAGAAACACATTGGTCAGGAACACTCTGGTCAGAAATACACTGGTCAGAAACACACTGGTCAATAACCCAGTGGCCACAAACACAGTGGTCAGGAACATAGTGCTTGGAAACACACTGGTGAGAAACACAGTGGTCAGACACACAGTGGTCAGAAACACAGTGGTCATAAACACAGTGTTCAGAAACACAGTAGTCAAAAACAAATTGGTTAGAAACATAGTGGTTATAAACACACGGGTCAGAAACACCGAAGTTAGAAACAGAGTGGTCAGAAACACAGTGGTCTGATACACAGAGGTCAGAAACACTGTGGTCAGAAACACAATGGTCAGAAACATGGTTGTCAGAAATACAGTGGTAATAAACACACTGGTGAGAAACACACTGGTCAGAACCACAGTGGTCTGAAAGGCACTGCTCAGAAACACACTGGTCGGAAACACAGTGGTCAGAGACAAAGTGATCAGATACACAGTGGTCAGAAACACACTGGTTAGAAACACAGTGGTCAGAAACACAATGGTCAGAAACACAGTGGTCAAAACACACTGGTCAGAAACACACTGGTCAGAATCACAGTGGTCTGAAACAAACTGGTCGGAAACAAACTGGTCAGAAACACAGTGGTCAGAAACACAATGGTCAGAAACACAGTGGTAAGAAACACAATGGTCAGAAACACAGTGGTCAGAAACAGAGTGGTCAGAAACACAGCAGTCATAAACACGGTGTTCAGAAACACAATGGTCAGAATCACAGCCGTCAGAAATACATTGGTGCAGTGGTCAGAAACATCGTGCTCAAAAACACAATGGTAAGAAACACAGTGGTCAGAAACACACTGGTCCGAAACACAGTGGTCACAAACACACCGGTCATAAGCACACCGGTCAGAAACACAGTGGTCAGAAACATAGTGGTCAGAAACACCATGGTCAGAAACACCATGGTCAGAAACACAGCTGTCAGAAATACACTGGTCAGGAACAGAGTGGTCAGAAACACGGTGGTCAGAAACACAGTGGTCACAAACACACTAGTCAGAAGCACACCGGTCAGAAACACAGTGGTCAGAAACACAGTGGTCCGAAACACAGGAGTCAGAAACACACTGGCTAGAAACATTGTGGTCATAAACACACGGGTCAGAAACACAGAAGTCAGAAACAAAGTGGTCAGAAACATAGTGATCCGATACACAGAGGTCAGAAACACAGTGGTGAGAAACACAATGGTCAGAAACACAGTTGTCGGAAACACAGTGGTTAGAAGCACACTGGTCAGAAACACACTGGTCAGAAAACCACTGGTCAGAACCACAATGGTCTGACACACACTGCTCATAAACACACTAGTTAATAACACAGTGGCCAAAAACACAGTGGTCAGAAACACAGTAGTCAAAACACATTGGCCAGAAACACACTGGTCAGAATCACAGTGGTCTGAAACACACTGGTCGGCAACACACTGGTCAGAAACACAGTGGTAAAAAACACAGTGGTCAGAAACATAGTGGTCAGAAACACAGTGGTCATAAACACAGTGTTTAGAAACACAATGGTCAGAATCACAGCTGTCACAAATACATTGGTGCAGTGGTCAGAAACACCGTGGTCAGAAACAAAATGGTTAGAAACACAGTTGTCAGAAACACCCTGGTCAGAATCACAGTGGTCACAAACACTTTGCAGAAGCACACCGGTCAGAAACACAGTGGTCAGAAACACAGTGGTCAGAAACACAGTGGTCAGAAACACCATGGAAAGAAACACAGCTGTCAGAAATACAGTGGTAAGAAACACACTGGTCAGAAACATAGTGGTCAGAAACACAGTGGTGAGAACACAATGGTCAGAAACACAGTGGTCAGAGACACAGTAGTCAGAAACACACAGGTCAGAAACATGCTGGTCAGAAACACAATGGTTAGATACACAGTGGTCATAAACACACTGGTCAGAAACAAGCTGGTCAGAAACACAGTGGTCAGAAACAAAGTGGTCAGGAACACAGGAGTCAGAAATCAGCTGGTCAGAAACACGGTGGTCAGAAACACAGTGGTCAGAAACACAATGGTCAGAAACACAGTGGTCAGAAAAACAGTGGTCAGAAACTCAGTGGTTAGAAACACAGTGTTCAGACACTTAGTGGTCATAACACAGTGGTCTGAAACACACTGGTCAGAAACACATTGGTCTGAAACACACTGGTCGGAAACACACTGGTCAAAAACACAATGGTCAGAAACACATTGGTCATAAACACAGTGTTCAGAAACACAATGGTCAGAAACACAGTGGTAAGAAAAACAGTGGTCAGAAACACAGTGGTCACCAACACACTGGTCAGAAACACACTGCTCAGAATCACAGTGGTCAGAAACACATTGGTCAGAAACAAAGTGGTCAGAAACACACTGGTCAGAAACACACCAGTGAGAAACACAGTGGTCAGAAACACAGTGGTCATAAACATATTGGTGAGAAACACTGTGGTCAGAAACACAGCTGTCAGAAATACAGTGGTCACAAACACACTGGTCAAAAACACGGTAGTCAGAAAGTCAGTGTTCAGAAACACAACGG
>SZWC01012009.1:34283-48384 GCA_023375785.1 Penium margaritaceum
AGTGGTCAGAAACACAGTGGTCAGAAACACGGTGGTCAGAAACACAGTGGTCAGAAACACAGTGGTCAGAAACACAGTGGTCAGAAACACACTGGTCAGAAACAAAGTGGTCAGAAACACACTGGTCAGAAGCACATCGGTCAGAAACACAGTGGTAAGAGACACAGTGGTCAGAAACATATTGGTCAGAAACACTGTGGTCAGAAACACAGCTGTAAGAAATACAGTTGTCACAAACACACTGGTCAGAAACACAGTGGTCAGAAAGTCAGTGTTCAGAAACACGATGGTCAGAAACACAGTGGTCAGAAACACAGTAGTCAGAAACACACTGGACAGAAACACAGTGGTCAGAACACAATGGTCAGAAACACAGTGGTCAGAAACACAGTAGTCAGAAACACACAGGTCAGAAACATGCTGGTGAGAAACACAATGGTTAGATACACAGTGGTCATAAACACACTGGTCAGAAACAAGCTGGTCAGAAACACAGTGGTCAGAAACTAAGTGGTCAGGAACACAGGAGTCAGAAATCAGCTGGTCAGAAACACGGTGGTCAGAAACACAGTGGTCAGAAACACAATGGTCAGAAACACAGTGGTCAGAAAAACAGTGGTCAGAAACTCAGTGGTTAGAAACACAGTGGTCAGACACTTAGTGGTCATAACACAGTGGTCTGAAACACACTGGTCAGAAACACATTGGTCTGAAACACACTGGTCGGAAACACACTGGTCAAAAACACAATGGTCAGAAACAAACTGGTCATAAACACAGTGTTCAGAAACACAATGGTCAGAAACACAGTGGTAAGAAAAACAGTGGTCAGAAACACATTGGTCACCAACACACTGGTCAGAAACACACTGCTCAGAATCACATTGGTCAGAAACACATTGGTCAGAAACAAAGTGGTCAGAAACACACTGGTCAGAAACACACCGGTCAGAAACACAGTGGTCAGAAACACAGTGGTCAGAAACATATTGGTGAGAAACACTGTGGTCAGAAACACAGCTGAATGGACGTCGGCTTGCGCGGACGCCTGGACGGAAATCTAGCACCGCCTCGTTACCGCGCCCATGCTCGAGTTCCCCGATTTCAAGCTCCCATTCTCCATCACCACCGACTGGTCGCGGGACGGGCTTGGGGCCATCCTCTCCCAGACGGTGCACGAGCCCACACAGAAGGTGACTGCCTACGCCAGTCGTGCCCTCACTGAAGGGGAGCGGAAGTACCCTCCGGTGAAGGGCGAATGCCTGGCTGTCCTCTGGGCACTCCAACACTTTCGCGATTACATCAAGAATGGCAAGCCGTTCACGGTTTTTACAGACCATCAGGCACAACAGTAGCTCTTAACTACTCAGAACCATGAGGGCATCCTAGCCAAGTGGGCACTCCTTCTCCAGGGTTACAACATGAAGATGAAGTACTAGCCCGCACTTGCAAACCGTAACGCGCATGCCGTGAGCCGACTTCCACGCACGGGCTGGCCAGACCCTGACAAGGCACCGCTAAACACAACGGAGGCACCTCTAAATGATGCGGAACCTATCCCAGATGCCGGGCCACCACCTCCACCCACTGAAGCGGAATAGGAGGGAGTGGGAAGAGAATTCAACGAGGAGGAAAAGTAGGTCGCCTTGCAACTCTTGAATGAGCTCAATCCCGCCGCGGAGTGGATCATCGCGGAGACTATACCAGCCATCTCCGTGTCTGGCCTACAGCTTGCTCGCAGGTACAACCCTACCATCCGCGGTTGGACGTTGGAGGAAATTGCTCCCCATCTTCCCCCACGACATGCAGACCTGCGGACCTTGCAAACGTTCGCTGCTCCACCACATACTTTCCCATTGAGCGAACCATACTCTCCTGCTCCCGCCACAACACTTCTTGAGAACCGCCATCCCTTCACTCTGGTAGACTTCCTCCTTCACTCCCCTGATTCTGCAGAAAGTCTCCGCGCCCTCTACAACACTCACAATGCCTCCCTTTCCCCTCTTGGCATCTGCCTCTCATGCACGCAAGACAGCCTGGCTGGCATCTGCCTATTATCCCGCAGCATCATCCTCACTCACTCTAGTGTACGCGGTGCCGCTGCACGTGCATCACGCACCTGGGCACCCGCGGCCCTCACCCCTGGACCGCCCGCACCCTCCGATGTCCACGTGGCGTGGTGTTACGTGTGGATAAGTGGCCGCAAGTTCGTGGCCATCGTGGACACCGGCGCCACCCATACAACGATTGCGCTCCGGATGGTCCGCTCGCTCTACATGCAGCACCTCATCCAACCCACTCGGCTCTGCTTCTCTATCTCCACCGGCGACATTGACGCGCCGCTCCGACAAATCGCTGGCCTCCCCATGCAGGTGGCGAATGTGCATGCGGCACAAACCGTCCAGGTTTGCGATGTTTGCACGTACGACATTCTGCTCGCGGCGGACTGGCTCGCGCCGTGCCAAGCGGATATATTGATCGGTGCAGGCATCCTCGGTCTCATTTCCAGCTCCGACATTCGATCATTCCACCCGCTCTTTACCTCGCATCGACCATCTCCGAGCACAGTCCTCTCCACTTTGACTCAGCTCTCACCGGCGCCCAACACACTCGACGGATAACACGCAACTGGGCTCTCGCCCGCGGAACATCCGACATGGCATGGAATCAAGACACGGGGTCTGCGCCTTCGTCGCGGGGGGTGGATCCTCCTGGCGGCAGCTACGCCGCCCTGCTTTTAACACGGGCGCGGGGCACCGCCCAGCATGGACACCAACACCACCAACGGGAACAGCGGCTCTACCGCGACAGGGCCCCACGACAAGGACCCCACCTGCAAGGACACCAGCACCACCTACGTCTGCAAGAGGCGTGTCGCGACCTGGCTCGGTGACAAGAACTCCACCAACACTAGTGACGGCCACCCCAACAGCACTTGCGGCCTCACCGCGGCCCAGCACGGCTCCAGGGACGACCCTGACACCAACCACAAGACCTGCAGCGACAATCCCACCGCGGTCCAGTCCCGCGGAACGAACACCACCGCAGGTCACGCCACCTGTGGCCAAATCACCAGGCCTGTTGCGACAAGGCCCAGCCACAAGTACACCGACGCGGACCTTCAGGCGCATGGAGCCAGCGGTAGGAGCCACGCAGGCAGCGGCAAGAACAACCGCCACCCCAACACCAAGCCTGCGAGATGAAGCTCGAATCCTCGTTACCACGGTCCTCGAGGAAAGCTCGGGGGATAGCAGGGAACAGCCCAAGGAAGCCCTGCTGCTTGAGGTAGTAAGCAGCGTCATGCTCCAGCTGCTGACAGAGATTCCGGAAGTGATCCGCGCGGAATTCGAGGATTCAATGTGCGGCAGGATGTGGCAGGTAGTACTAAAGGGAGCAGCCACGGGCGTGCTGGCTCTCGGAGTGCACGAGAGGTAGGTGCTCATGCTGGAGACAGCAGCCGCAGAGCGCCTTGTTTTGGCACTGCGGGATAGCCTGAGCATCAAACAAGGGGTTGCCAGTGACATGACTGGTTTCGCGGAACTACTGGACACCGAGCGGGCGGACCCATCACTGGAAGCCACTCGAGTATGGTGGAACAGGGTACGGAAATACCAACGGAGTAGCCCAGAGAGGCGGTACGTGCACCTGCTCCAAGAGAGGGCCAGAGCCCTCATCCTGTACCATGTGAATGACCAGGCACCTGGATCGGCAGAGGTACCGCGGTGGAGATCCGCGGCAGACAAATGGAGGTGGGGATATTTGCTCAACCTCGTCTATGTGAGATGGAGCGTTCAGTACCCGCAAGAAGAAAGATCGCGGCTTGCCGACACCCAGGTGCCTGAGGGATGCTGGATGGAAGCCATGGAAAAATGCTCGACGCTGACACTCCAGAATGTGATACGCACCAGGGTAGCGGCAGCGGTTGCGGAGGCACTCTGGACTATGGTTCAAGGAAAGGGACTGAATCTCAAGCAAGAAGAGGTGCGCCACTGGGCCAAGGAGGCAGCGGAAGTATGTCGAGAGGACAAGAGCAGGAGGGATGCGGAGGTCGAGGAGGCTCGCGAATACACCCAGCCCTCCCCTCAGCTAAAGCAGATGCAGGAACGGCAGCAGAAGGAATGGGAGGAGGAAACAGCCGAGAGACAACGGGTGGCCGCAGAGGCTGCGCAGAAGGAGGCCCGATTGGCTAAGGAACAGGAGGCGGCGGCTAAGACAGACAAGGAAGCTGCAGAAGAACTCATAAGGGAAATAATGGAGGAAGCAGCCGCAGCAGCAGGAG
The DNA here is from genome assembly GCA_023375785.1 of Penium margaritaceum. Taxonomy (NCBI): domain Eukaryota; kingdom Viridiplantae; phylum Streptophyta; class Zygnematophyceae; order Desmidiales; family Peniaceae; genus Penium; species Penium margaritaceum. Next base: position 38,563 of record SZWC01012009.1, read on the forward strand.
CGGCGAAGGCAGAGGCAGCAGCAGCAGGAGCAAGAGCGGCGGAGGCAGAGGCAGCAACAGCAGTAGCAAAAGCGGCAAAAGCGAAGGCAGAGGCAGCAGCAGTAGCACAAGTGGCAGCGGAAGCAACTGTAGCAGCGACAAACAAGGTAGCAGGAGTAGTAGCCACGGAGGCACAAGTAGCAATAGAAACACGGGCAACCGCGGAGGCAGCCAGAGTAGGGGCAGGTAGCACAGCGACAGCGGCAGCAAAGGAAGCAACAGTACATGGGGCTGCGGCGAGGCACGCAGGATCAGCTGAAGAGAATATGAGGAAGAGGTACATGGCTGGCGTCAAACGCCACCGCCCGGAGCCATCCGCTGGCTCCCTCCGGCGGAAGGCACAACTTCAGGCCCAAGCGGCGGCAGTGGTGCGGAAAGCAGCAGCCACGCTGAGCTAGACCAAAACAACAGCACCGGCAGATACCAGACAAACTGAGGAGCCAGCGCAGACTCTCCTGGAGGAAGCAACTCCTCCTCATAAAGGAAAGAGAAAGGCGGAAGAGGAAGCGGTCGCGGAGCCATGGAAAGAGAAACAACCTCGGATACACAAAGGCCCCAGCCCCGGCGTAACTCCGGAACAGTTGGCGCAGGCCGAGCAGGAGGCCGCGCAGGCAGCAGAACTTCTGATGGCAGTACTCCACACAGTCCACATGCCAGCGGAGATGGTGCCGGCTCCACTGCGGCCTGTCTTGGGAGAGGCCGTGACAGCAGTTGCACGCAAGGGGCCGGAAAGGAGGGGATGCGCGAAGAAAGAAGCGGTGATGGTGGTTTCCGAAATCAGTGAGTCACCGGGAGATTCAGAAGAGGAACAGCCCCTCACACGCAGCCATGGATTGCTGCGGGCTCCAGGAGCGGCTCCACACAGGAAGGATGAGGTGATTGAGCTGCACCGCGCTGGTGGACGCGGCAGACGCCCGCGCGGCCCCGCTAAGAGCAGGCTGCGAGAGCAATGGGATGAATGAGAGCTTTGAGCGGTCGGAATCCTTCGGCTCTTCCCTGCACCTGATCCTTGGGACAGAGAGCCACCGGTCTATGATGAAGAGAACCGCAATAAGTTTGAGGTGATGAAAGCGGAGCAGGATGGGAGGCGAGCGCGCGGATTGCCGGCAAGAATACCAGAAACAAAGCGGAAGCCGGGGGAAGTAGTAGCAGACAAAGCGGGGAGGAAGGGGCCCGTGGAAACGCAGGACTGGCGGATCTGGCAGACTGCCCACATCCTTCTCCGCGCCAGCAGCAAGGAACAGCAACAAGCGGAGGCGCAGAAGGTGTACGCGGATATGGAAACATGGCTGGGCGTGGAATTCGACCGGAGGAAAAAGGACGACCTGGCTCGTCTGTGTGAGCAGTATGCATGGGAGGACGGTCGTCTGTGAAGAATAACTCCGCGTGTCTTGTGGGTGCCCCCACCAACGTTGCGAAAGGCAGTGGTGGAGGCTTACCACCGCCACCACCACGCTGGTGTGCAGGCACTGAAGGATCGTCTGACGCCCATCATCCACGTACCGAACCTGGCGGCTATCATCAAAGACATGGTACAGTATTGTGCCCCCTGCAAACGAGCGCGGAAAACTATACCGCGAGACCAGTCGCTGTTCTAACCCTCCCCTATCGGCGAACTGCTGGAAAAGATTATCATCGACTTCCACGGCCCTCGCGCACACCGCGACCAAGGGAACCGATACTGGATTGCAGTGGTGGACCACTTCACGAATTACCATTGGGTCCGCGCTATGCCCAACAAGAGTTCAGCCACCGCGGCGAGGTTCATCCGTGAGGAAATGTTTTGTCGCTTTGGTGGCTGCAGCGTGGTGCACAGCGACAACGGCACAGAGTTCATGGGGGCCTTCGGAGAGGAACTGGAGGAGTGGGGGGTCCGCCGTGTGCACTCCGGGCGGTACCGGCCAGAGTCACAAGGGCAAGTGGAGCAGGTGCATGACATACTAGAGAGGGCAGTGGCAACCGCGGAGGGCAGCAACTGGACTGAGAAGCGGAGGAAAACGGCTCACTTCATCAACACGACACCCACCCGAGCAACCTCCCTCTCACCCCACATGATACTCTTCGGACAACCACCGCGCGCGGCGATGGGCATGCCNAATGGTTCCGTGAGCATTGCGAGCTGACAAAGGCAATGCGGGCGGAGGCGCGGTTGAGGGGTTCGGTCGCTGCCTGGCGTGGATGTGACGCGGAACCATGGGCCCATCAAGGAGGGTCACTTGGTGTATCTCCGCCCCTTCTCCAGTGCGAGGAGAGAGGCAGGGGAGCCGCGGGAGGTGTACCGCGTGGCTAGTGTGAAGGCAGGGCAGGTGTGGCTGGAAGGACCGGAAGGATTCAACGACTGCAGTTATCCGGCCACGGAGTTTGTACTGCTGCCACCCGCATGGCAAACGCATATCCCCGGGACGGGAGGTCGCCTCCCGCACCTGGCACAGCGGAAAGGTTTGCGAGGTTGGAGAGCGAAGGAGGTGCTGGATGTCTGCGAGAGACAGGTGTCGCAGCAAGAGCAGGAATGGAGTCGGGAACCAGAGGAGATTGAGGAGGAGGAATCCGATGTCCGCGAACTTGTCGCAGAGGACGTACAGAAGGAACAACAACGCGAGCCGCGAAGGCGGGAGCAACAGCAGGAGCAGTAGGAGGAGAGACGGCAAGAGCAGGGAAAGCCGCGGGACCAGGGAAAGGAGGAGTCTGAAAGCAGACCCGAACCACAGCCCGAGCGAGCCCCAGTGGGAGTATCCCAGCAGCTACCCCAAAAAGTACCACCGCAGACGAGGGTGCCAATGAGCCCTAAGGCCCTGGCTGACTACACGGGCCCATGTGTGTGGTGCAGAGAAAACCTCCCTCCTGAACCACTCCTAAAGGTGGTGTGTCGGGTATGCGGGAATCCAGCGCATCAGTATGCCGGCGGAGCCTCCAAAACCTTCATCGGACAAAATCGATTATGCCTGCGATGCCTGAAGGAGGCTGCTGAACAGGAGGCCGCAAAAAAAATGCATGAGGAAGAGGGAGCAGGACCCGGCGCTGGGGGAGCGTCACCCCGCGAGAGGTGGGACCCAGAAGAGTAGGACGAGGAGGAAGAGGAGGAGGAAGAAGGGCCTCCAGAGCAAAAGAGAGGTCCGCACTTTGTTTCCGGGGCCACAACGAGGCAGTGGCAGGCGGAGGGACGGGTCGCGGCAGAGGAGAAAAGGAGGAAGGAGCTGTAAGAAAAGAAATGCGTTCAATGCGGCCAGAAGTGGGGAGTGGATGTGCAAGACAGTGGGGGATGCCTCCGCAAAATCTGCACTGATTGCTTGGCCCCACCTCGTGATGGGCGCGGAGGGCGAAGCGGGGCTGCGTTATGCGGGAGGTGCATGGAGGAGGTTGAGAGGCAACGAGGCGTTCGCAGGGCCCCGCGGGAGAATGAGGACGAAGAAGATGAAGAATCAGAGGAAGAGGAGGGACCGGGAATGGAAGAGCACCAATCCGCGGCATGCCCCACATGCCTAAAGACCATGCAGGACCGGGAAAAATGTATTGTCTGCACAAAGTTGGCACACCGTGAATGCCTGGTGGCGGGCAACTCTGCCTGGAAGGGCCAATGCCACCAATGTGTGGGCAATGAGCTCCTTGAGGCAGACTGCTACCTCAGCTTCATCGCGGAGACCCGAGAACCTGCTTGCGCAGCCTGCCACAAGGGGATGGCGGAGTTCGGCAAGGGATGTGGCATGTGCTTAAAAATGTGCCATCTGCGGTATGGCAAGAGGGGCAAGGAAGGAGTGTGGACATGCCACCAATGCTTGGCTCAGCCGAGAAAGGCGAATTGGGGTGCGCAAAACTCTCGACTAGAGTGCTGCAGAGACGGATGTATGGGGATTGTCATATGGATAGCATGCCACTGTGAGCACTGCGGAGGATGGGCCCACGCACAGTGCGCTACAAAGGTGGGCAGGAATGAGGAGGGGCTGACAGAATACCGCTGCACCAGCTGCAGGACATATGAACAAATTTCGCACTGCTCCACCTGCAAAACGAGTCTGGGCGCGGAAGACATCACTGCAGGAGCCAGGTGTGAGGGCTGCCACTTGTATGTGCATCAGGAATGCTCCGCGAGGTATGAGCGTGAGGGCGAAGAAGTGGAGACCTACTGCCGCCCCTGCCAACAACAGCAGCAGCCAGGCCCCCGAGGAAAGTTCACACGCCTGTTGCACCAAGGAGACTATGGGACAGAGTCTTGGAAAGGGCGGGTTGGGGGCATCAGTGTCAGTCGGGGATCCATCGCATCTCTGCAGAGGAGAAGGTGGATCCGCGGAGGGGAAATCGCTGGTTCCCACAGATCCGCGGAACAAGGCTTCCGCGGCCAGAGGTCCGCGGAGAAAGACAAAGGGGAGGCCGCGGAGTACCGGAGAATGCGCAAGGCACGCTCCTCTCGCAATAAGATTGCGGTCAAGCGTGGGGTGGCGCGGACTCCAGGAGTGGAGAGGGAAAAGAGGCGAGAACGTCCCTGCCAGTAAGCGGGAGTTGACGATGAACTGTCAACGGATGTTGGAAAGAATGGCTGCGGAGAAGCCAAAACGGACGGGACAGCAGGGTGAGAATCCGCGGTGAGAAGGGAACATGAGTTGAGCCGCGGAGAAGATGGAGCGCCCGACGTGCAGAAACACACGACACCAAGACCGGAGGTCAGGCAGGAGCTCGACCAATGAGGGCTCAAGAGGGGCAGCGGTAATCAAGCAGGAGGACCGGGAGGACGCACCACGTGAAGACGAAGGTTCAAGGAAGAACACAAGATTGCAAGCGTCCAAGCCGCGGACTGGAGGAAGATGTAGTAGTAGAACAGGGATATAGTAGTGAAGTGTGTGTGCGTGTGACAAGGACGAGACCCGCGGTGCGTGTAGCGCACCGCGCCAAGACCGAAACAAGAGAAAGAGTGGTAGGAGATGTCTTTGAGGGCTAGTTTTGATAGATATAAGATAGTGGTGTAGCGGAGGGACTAGGAGATCTGACCAATGACCATAGATGCTTACCCTTTGCCTGATCATGTGTAGTTTGAGTTAATACAAGCCCATTTCCCACTCATGAGCCTGAGAGCCCTGACTTGTTAAGAACCTGATTGCCTCCTTCTATCTCATTAATCCGGAAAAGTGTTAGTGTGGCTCACACCCACGCTTCCCCTCTAAGATCCGCACCTGTTGAGGAAGTTGCAACCGTGCTCTCCGCGGAGTTGTTCCGCGGAGGACGAATACTTATCCTCTGGGTGTGCGCGGAGCACGCTGCTCAATCCACCCATCCTGAGAACAACCAAGGATTCTGCTGAGTGCTGTCATCACCAGGGAACAAAAGTTGTGCAAAGAGTGCTGTTGGCGACTCCGCGGCCTTGCACACGACCGCGGAACGGGGTTCTGCAGGCGAAGGAGTCAGAGGCCACGAGGTGGCGGACTCTCGTGCTGGCAAGGAGGGAGCCGCAAAGCACTACCCACGACTGGGACCCAGAAAGTGTGAAGCATCCGCAGAAGACCAGGAAAGGTAGCAGAGGAGTGGCAAGTGGGTGCTGCCCAGGATCGCGGAACGACAAGCTCGCGGAGCAGACCAAACGCGGAGCTAGAGAGCGCGGAAGTCATATTGGGCGCGGCAAAATTTGGGGCATCAAAGACACTGGTCAGAAACACAGTGGTCACAAACACACTGGTCAGAAGCACGCCGGTCAGAAACACAGTGGTCAGAAACACAGTGGTCATAAACACCGTGGTCAGAAACACCATGGTCAGAAACACAGCTGTCGGAAATACAGTGTTCAGAAACACACTCGTCAGAAACACGGTTGTCAGAAACACAGTGGTCAGAACACAACGGTCAGAAACATAGTGGTCAGAAACACAGTAGTCAGAGACACACTGGTCAGAAACATGCTGGTCAGAAACACTGTGGTTAGGAACACCGTGCTTATAAACACACTGGTCAGAAACACAGTGGTCAGAAACACAGTGGTCATAAACACAGTGGTCGGAAACAGTGTGGTTACAAAAACAGTGGTCGTGAACACAGTGTTCATAAACACAGTGGTCAGACACACAGTGGTCAGAACACACTTGTCAGAAACACTCTAGTCAGAAACACATTGGTCTGAATCACACTGTTCAGAAACACACTGGTCAGAAACAAAGTGGTTAGAAACACGATGGTCAGAAACACAGTGGTCAGAAACACAATGGTAAGAAACACAGTGGTCAGAAACACAATGGTCAGAAACACACTGGTTAGAAACACACTACTCAGAAACACAGTGGTCAGAAACACTCTGGTCAGACACAAAGTGGTCAGAAACACACTGGTCAGAAACACACCCGTCAGAAACACAGTGGTCAGAGACACAGTGGTCAGAAACATATTGGTCAGAAACAGTGTGGTCAGAAACACAGTTGTCAGGAATACAGTGGTCAGAAACACACTGGTCAGAAACACAGTGGTCAGGAAGTCAGTGTTCAGAAACACAATGGTCAGAAACACAGTGGTCAGAAACGCAGTGGTCAAAAACACAGTAGTCAGAAACACACTGGTCAGAAACACGCTGGTGAGAAACACTATGGATAGAAAAACTGTGGTCATAAACACACTGGTGAGAAACACGCTGGTCAGAAACACAGTGGTCATGAACAAATTGGTCAGAAACACAGGAGTCAGAAACACACTGGTCAGAAACACAGTGGTCAGAAGCGAAGTGGTCAGAAACACAATGGTCAGAAATAGAGTGGTCAGAAACACAACGGTCAGAAAGACATTTGTTAGAGACGAACCGGTCAGAAACACAGTGGTCAAAAACACAGTGGTCAGAAACACACCGGTCAGAAACACGATGGTCAGGAACATAGTGGTCAAAAACAAAGTGGTCAGAAACGACGTGGTCAGAAACACAATGGTCAGAAACACACTGGTCAGGAACACACCGGTCAGAAACATAGTGGTCAGAAACACACTGGTCAGAAACACACTGCTCAGAAACATACTGCTCAAAAACACAGTGGTCAGGAACACACTGGTCAGAAACACTGTGGTAAAAAACATACTGGTCAGAGACACACCGGTCAGAAACACAGTGGTCAGAAACACAGTGGTCAGAAACACAATGGTCAGAAACTCCGTGGTGAGAAGGACAGTGGTCAGATACACCGTGGTCAGAAACACACTGGTGAAGACACAGATGTCAGGAACACAGTGGTCAGAAACACAATGGTCAGAAACTCCGTGGTGAGAAGGACAGTGGTCAGATACACCGTGGTCAGAAACACACTGGTGAAGACACAGATGTCAGGAACACAGTGGTCAGAAACACAATGGTCAGAAATACAGGAGTAAGAAACAAACTTGTTAGAAACACGCTGGTCAGAAACACGCTGGTTAGAACACGGTGGTCAAAAACACACTGGTCATATACACACTGGTCAGAAAAGTAGTGGTCAGAAACACAGTGGTCAGAAACACAGGAGTAAGAAACAAACTTGTTAGAAACACGCTGGTCAGAAACACGCTGGTTAGAACACGGTGGTCAAAAACACACTGGTCATATACACACTGGTCAGAAAAGTAGTGGTCAGAAACACAGTGGTCAGAAACACAGTGGTCAGAAACACAGTGGTCAGAAACACAGTGGTCAGAAACACAGTGGTCAGGAACGCAGTGGTCAGGAACACACTGGTCAGAAACACACTGGTCAGAAAAATAGTGGTCGAGAACACAGTGGTCAGAAACACAGTGGTTAGAAACACACTGCTCAGAAACACACTGCTCAGAAACACAGTGGTCAGAAAAACACTGGTCAGAAACACAGTGGTCAGAAACACAAAGGAAAGAAACACACCGGTAAGAAACACAGTGGTCAGAAACACACTGCTCAGAAACACACTGCTCAGAAACACAGTGGTCAGAAAAACACTGGTCAGAAACACAGTGGTCAGAAACACAAAGGAAAGAAACACACCGGTAAGAAACACAGTGGTCAGGTAACAGTGGTCAGAAACACAGTGGTTAGAAACATTGTGGTCAGAAAGACAGTGGTCAGAAACACAGTGGTCAGAAACACACTTGTCAGAAACACTGTGGTCAGAAAGACAGTGGTCAGAAACACAATGGTCAGAAACACAGTGGTCAGAAACACACTGGTCAGAAACACACTGGTCAGAAACACACTGGTCAGAAACACACTGGTCAGAAACACACTGGTCAGAAAAACAGTGGTCGAGAACACAGTGGTCAGAAACACAGTGGTTAGAAACATTGTGGTCAGAAAGACAGTGGTCAGAAACACAGTGGTCAGAAACACACTTGTCAGAAACACTGTGGTCAGAAAGACAGTGGTCAGAAACACAATGGTCAGAAACACAGTGGTCAGAAACACAGTAGTCAGAAATACACTGGTCAGAAACACGCAGGTCATAAACACATTGGTCAGAAACAAAGTGGTCAGAGACACGGTGGTCATAAACAAAAGAGTCAAAAACACACTGGTCAGAAACACACTGTTCAGAAACACCGTGGTTCAAAACATGGTGGTCAGAAACAGAGTGGTAAGAAACATAGTGGCCAGAAAGACAGTGGTCTGAAACACAGTGGTCAGAAACACAGTGATCAGAAACAAAGTAGTATGAAACACCGTGGTCAGAAACACAGTGGTCAGAAACAAAGCGGTCAGAACGACACTAGTTAGAAGCACAGTGGTGAGAAACACAGTGGTCAGAAACACAATGGTCAGAAACGCAGTGGTCAGAAACGGAGTGGTCAGAAAGACAATGGTTTAAAACATAGTGGTCAGAAACACAGTGATTAGAAACACAGGGGTCAGAAACACACTTGTCAGAGGCACACTGGTCAGAAACACACTGGTCAGAAACACACTGTCAGAAACACACTGGTCAGAAACACAGTGGTCAGACACACAGTTGTCATAAACACAGTGGTCAGAAACACAGTTGTCAGAAACACAGTGGTCAGAAACAGAGTGGTTATAAATACACTGGTCAGAAACACACTGGTCAGAAACACACTGGTTAGAGGCACACTGGTCAGAAACACACTGGTCAGAAACACAGTGGTCTGAAACACAGTGGTCAGAAACACAGTGGTCAAAAACACACTGGTCAGAAACACACTGGTCAGAAACACACTGGTCAGAAACACGGTGGTCAGAAACACAGTGGTTATAAACACGGTGGTCGGAAACACAGTGGTCAGAAACGCAGTGGTCAGGAACACACTGGTCAGAAACACACTGGTCATGAACACAGTGGTCGGAAACACAGTGATCGGAAACACAGTGGTCAGAACCACAGTGGTCAGAAACACAGTCGTCAGAAACACAGTGGTCAGAAATACAGTGGTCAGAAACACACTGGTCAGAAACACACCAGTCAGAAACACAGTGGTCAGAAATACATTGGTCAGAAACACACTGGTCACAAACACACTGGTCAGAAAAACAGTGGTTGGAAACACATTTGTCAGGAACAAACTGGTCAGAAACACAGTGGTCAGAAACACAGTGGTCACAAACACAGTGGTCAGAAACACACTGCTCACAAATACATTGGTCAGAAACACAGTGGTCAGAAGCACAATGGTCAGAAACACGGTGTTCAGAAACACATCGGTCAGAACACACTGGTGAGAAACACAATGGTTAGAAACACAGTGGTCACAAACATAGTGGTCAGAAACACTGTGCTAAGAAACACACTAGTCAGAAATACAGTGGTCAGAAACACATGTCAGAAACAAAGTGGTTAGGAACATGCTGGTCAGAAACACAGTGGTCAGAAA
>SZWC01012009.1:51193-62300 GCA_023375785.1 Penium margaritaceum
TGGTCAGAAACACAGTGGTCAGAAACACAGTGGTCAGAAACACACTGGTCAGAAACACAGGGGTCAGACACACAGTGGTCAGCAACACACTGGTCAGAAAGAAAGTGGTCACAAACACACTGGTCAGAAGCACACGGGTCAGAAACACAGTGGTCAGAAACACAGTGGTCAGAAACACAGGGGTCAGACACACAGTGGTCAGCAACACACTGGTCAGAAAGAAAGTGGTCACAAACACACTGGTCAGAAGCACACGGGTCAGAAACACAGTGGTCAGAAACACAGTGGTCAGAAACACGGTGGTCAGAAACACAGGAGTCAGAAACGCACTGGTTAGAAACACAGTGGCTATAAACACACGGGTCAGAAACACAGAAGTCGGAAACAGAGTGGTCAGAAACATAGTGGTCCGATACACAGGGGTCAGAAACACAGGAGTCAGAAACGCACTGGTTAGAAACACAGTGGCTATAAACACACGGGTCAGAAACACAGAAGTCGGAAACAGAGTGGTCAGAAACATAGTGGTCCGATACACAGGGGTCAGAAACACTGTGGTCAGGAACACAATGGTCAGAAACACAGTTTTCAGAAACACAGTGGTTAGAAACACACTGGTCAGAAACACACTGGTCAGAAACACACTGGTCAGAACCACAGTGGTCTGAAACGCACTGCTCAGAAACACACTGGTCAGAAACACAATGGTCAGAAACAAAGTGGTAAGAAACACAGTGGTCAGAAACACAGTGGTCACAAACACACTGGTCATAAACACACTGCTCAGAAACACAGTGGTCAGAAACACATTGGTCAGAAAGAAAGTGGTCAGAAACACACTGGTCAGAAATACACCGGTCAGATTCACAGTGGTCAGAAACACAGTGGTCAGAAACATATTGGTCAGAAACATTGTGGACAGAAACACAGCTGTCAGAAATACAGTGGTCAGAAACACACTGGTCAAAAATACAGTTGTCAGAAAGTCAATGTTCAGAAACACAATGGTGAGAAACACGGTGGTGAGAAACACAGTAGTCAGAAACACACTGGTCAGAAACACGCTGGTCAGAAACATATTGGTTAGAAACACAGTGGTCATAAACACACTGGTCAGAAACACGCTGGTCAGAAACATCGTGGTCATGAACAAATTGGTCAGAAACACAGGAGTCAGAAGCACACTGCTAAAAAACACAGTTGTCAGAAACAAAGTGGTCAGAAACACAGTCGTCAGAAACAGAGTGGTCAGAAAAACAGTGGTCAGAAACACAGTGGTCACAAACACAGTGGTCAGAAACACAGTGGTCAGAAACCCAGTGGTCAGAAACACAGTCGTCAGAAACAGAGTGGTCAGAAAAACAGTGGTCAGAAACACAGTGGTCACAAACACAGTGGTCAGAAACACAGTGGTCAGAAACCCAGTGGTCAGAAACAGAGTGGTCAGAAACACAGCGGTCACAAAGACATTTGTTAGAGACAAACGGGTCAAGAACACAGTGGTCAGAAACACAGTGGTCAGAAACACAGTGGTCAGACACAAAGTGGTCAGAAACACAATGGTCAGAAACACAGTGGTCAAGAAGACAGTGGTTAGAACACACTTGTCAGAAACACCGTTGTCAGAAACACAAAGGTCATAAACATAGTGGTCATAAACATAGAGGTAAAAAACACAGTGGTCCAGAACACAGTTGTCAGAAACAACGTGGTGAGAAACATAGTGGTCAGAAACACAGTGGTCAGAAATACGGTGGTCAGAAACGCAGTGGTCATAAACACATTTGTCAGAGACACTGTGGTGAGAAACACACTGGTCAGAAACACACTGGTCAGACATACAGTTGTCAGAAACACAGTGGTCAGGAACACAATGGTCAGAAACACACTGGTCAGAAACACACTGGCTAGAGGCACAGTGGTCAGAAACACAGTGGTCAGAAACAGAGTGGTCAGAAGCACTGTGGTGAGAAACACAGTGGTCAGAAACACAATGGTCAGAAACACCCTGGTCAGAAACACATTGGTCAGAAACAAAGTGGTCATGAACACAGTGGTTAGAAACACAGTGGTCGGGAACACTGTGGTTAGAAACACAATGGTCAGAAACACAATGGTCAGGAACACTGTGGTCAGAAAAACACTGGTCAGAAACACAATGGTCAGAAACACACTGGTCAGAAACACAGTGGTCAGAAACACATTGTTCAGAAACACAATGGTCAGAAACAGAGCGGTCAGAAACACAGTAGTCAGAAACACACTTGTCAGAACCACGCCGGTCAGAAACACACTGATCATAAACACACTACTCAGAAACACAGTGGACAGAAACACACTGGTCCGAAACACAGTGGTCAGGAACACACTGGTCAGAAACACAATGGTCAGAAACACACTGGTCAGAAACACAGTGGTCAGAAACACATTGTTCAGAAACACAATGGTCAGAAACAGAGCGGTCAGAAACACAGTAGTCAGAAACACACTTGTCAGAACCACGCCGGTCAGAAACACACTGGTTAGAAACAAAGTGGACATAAACACACTGGTCAGAAACACGCTGGTCAGAAACACAGTGTTCAGAAACACAGTGGTCAGAAACACGTGAGTCATAAACACACTGGTCAGAAACACAGTGGTCAGAAACACAGTGGTCAGAAACAAAGTGGTAAGAAACAGAGTGGTCAGAAAGAAAGTGGTCGGAAACACAGTGGTCAAAAACACAGTGGTCAGAAACACGGTGGTCAGAAACACAGTGGTCAGAAACACAGCGGTCAGAAAGACACTGGTTAGAAACACACCGGTCAGAAACACATTATTCATAAACACAGTGGTCAGAAACACAGTGGTCAGAAACGCAGTGGTCAGAAACACAGTGATTAGAAACATAATGGTCAGAAGCACAGTGGTAAAAAACACAGTGGTCAGAAACACAGTGTTAAGAACACACTGGTCAGAAACAGCGCCGTCAGAAACACAGTGGTCAAAAACATAGTGATCAGAAACACAGTGGTCAGAAACACTGTGGTCAGAAACACAGTCGTCACAAACACAGTGGTCGGAAACACAGTGGTCAGAAACACAGTGATCATAAACACAATGGTCAGAAACATGGTGGTCAGAAACACAGTGGGCAGAAACACATTGGTCAGAGACACAGTGGTGAGAAACACACTGGTCAGAAACACACTGGTCATAAATACACTGGTCAGAAATACAGTGGTCAGAATCACAGTGGTCAGAAACACAGTGGTCAGAAAAACAGTGGTCGGATATACACTGGTCAGAAACACACTGAGCAGAAACACACTGGTTAGAGGCACACTGGTCAGAAACACTCTGTTCATAAACATAGTGATCAGAAACACAGTGGTCAGAAACACAGTGGTCAGAAACACTGTGGTCAGAAACAGAGTGGTCAGAAACACAGTGGTCAGAAACACAGTGGTCAGAAACACAGTGGTCAGAAACACAATAGTCAGAAACACAGTGGTCGGATATACACTTGTCAGAAACACACTGAGCAGAAACACACTGGCTAGAGACAAACTGGTCAGAAACACACTATTCAGAAACATAGTGGTCAGAAACACCGTGGTCAGAAACACAGTGGTCAGAAACACAGTGGTCAGAATCACAGTGGTCAGAAACACAGTGGTTAGAAACACAGTGGTCAGAAACACAGTGGTCAGAAACGCAGTGGCGAGGAACACACTGGTCAGAAACACACTGGTCAGAAACACAGTGGTCGGAAACAGAGTGGTTGGAAACACAGTGGTCAGAAACACAGTGGTCAGAAACGCAGTGGCGAGGAACACACTGGTCAGAAACACACTGGTCAGAAACACAGTGGTCGGAAACAGAGTGGTTGGAAACACAATGGTCCGAAACACAGTGGTCAGAAACACAGTGGTCAGAAACACAGTGGTCAGAAACACAGTGGTCATAAACACACTGGTCAGGAACACACTGGTCAGAAACACAGTGGTCAGAAACACACTGGTCAGAAATACACTGCTCAGAAACACAGTGCTCAGAAACACACCGGAAAGAAGCACAGTGGTCAGAAACACACTGGTCAGAAACACACCGGTCACAAACACAGTGGTCAGAAACATAATGGTCAGAAACACCGTGGTCAGAAAGATAGTGGTCATAGACAGTGGTCAGAAACACACTGGTCAAGACACAGATGTCAGAAACACAGTGGTCAGAAACACAATGGTCAGAAACACAGTAGTCAGAAATACACTGGTCAGAAACACAGTGGTCAGAAACACAGTGGTCAGAAACACAGTGGTCACAAACACACTGGTCAGAAGCACACCGGTCAGAAACACGGTGGTCAGAAACACTGTGGTAATAAACACAGTGGTCAGAAACGCCATGGTCAGAAACACAGTAGTCAAAAACACACTGGTAAGAAACATGCTGGTCAGAAACACAGTGGTTAGAAACACAGTGCTTATAAACACACTGGTCAGAAACACGCTAGTCAGAAACACAGTGGTCAGAAACAAAGTGGTGATGAACACAGGAGTCAGAAATCAACTGGTCAGAAACACGGTGGTCAGAAACACAGTGGTCAGAAACAAAGTGGTCAGAAACAGAGTGGTCAGAAAAACAGTGGTCAGAAACACAGTGGTCAGAAACAAAGTGGTCAGAAACAGAGTGGTCAGAAAAACAGTGGTCAGAAACACAGTGGTCAGAAACACAGTGGTCAGACACACAGTGGTCAGAACACAGTGGTCAGAAACACACTGGTTATAAACACATTGGTCTGAAACACACTGGTCAGAAACACTCTGGTCAGAAACACAGTGGTTAGAAACACAATGGTCAAAAACACAGTGGTCAGAAACACAATGGTCAGAAACACATTGGTAAGAAACACAATGGTCAGAAACACAGTGGTCAGAAACACACTGATCATAAACACACTACTCAGAAACACAGTGGTCAGAAAAACACTGGTCAGAAACAAATTGGTCAGACACACACTAGTTAGAAACACACCGGTCAGAAACACAGTGGTCAGAAACGCAGTGGTCAGAAACATATTGGTCAGAAACACTGTGGTCAGAAACACAACTGTCAGAAATACAGTGGTCAGAAACACACTGGTCAGAAACACACCGGTCAGAAACACAGTGGTCAGAAACGCAGTGGTCAGAAACATATTGGTCAGAAACACTGTGGTCAGAAACACAACTGTCAGAAATACAGTGGTCAGAAACACACTGGTCAGAAACACAGTGGACAGAAATTAAGTGTTCAGAAACACAATGGTCAGAAACACTGTGGTCAAAAACACAGTAGTCAGAAACACACTGGTCATAAACACGCTGGTGAGAAATACAGTGGGTAGACACACAGTGGCCATAAACACTCTGGTCAGAAACACGCTGGTCAGAGACACAGTGGTCATGAACAAATTGGTCAGAAACACAGGAGTCAGAAACACACTGGTCAGAAACACAGTGGTCAGAAACAAAGTGGTCAGAAACATATTGGTCAGAAACAGAGTGGTCAGAAAACAGTGGTCAGAAACACAGTGGTCAGAAACACAGTGGTCAGAAACATAGTGGTCCGAAACCCAGTCGTCAGAAACAGAGTGGTGAGAAACACAGCAGTCAGAAAGACACTTGTTAGAGACGAGCCGGTCAGAAACACAGTGGTCACAGACAAAGTGGTCAGAAACACACTGGTCAGAAACACGATGGTCGGGAACACAGTGGTCAGAAACACAGTGGTCAGAAGCAACGTGGTCAGAAACACAATGGTCAGAAACACACTGGTCAGGAACCCACACGTCAGGAACACCATGGTCAGAAACACACTGGTCAGAAACACAGTGGTCAGAAACACACTGGTGAGAAACACAACGATCAGAAACACACTGGTCAGAAACACACCGGTCACAAACACAGTGGTCATAAACACTGTGGTCAGAAACATAATGGTCACAAACTCCGTGGTCAGACACACAGTGGTCAGAAACACACTGGTGAAGACACAGATGTCAGAAACACATTGGTCTGAAACACAATGGTCAGAAACACAGTAGTGAGAAACACATTTGTTAGAAATACGCTGGTTTGAAACACACTGGTTAGAAACACAGTGGTCAAAAACACACTGCTCATAGACACCCTGGTCAGAAACACAGTGGTCAGAAACACAGTGGTCAGAAAAACAGTGGTCAGAAACACAGTGGTCAGAAACACAGTGGTCAGAAACACACTGGTCAGAAACACAGTGGTCAAAAACACACTGCTCATAGACACCCTGGTCAGAAACACAGTGGTCAGAAACACAGTGGTCAGAAAAACAGTGGTCAGAAACACAGTGGTCAGAAACACAGTGGTCAGAAACCCAGTGGTCAGGGACACACTGGTCAGAAACACACTGGTCAGGAAAACAGTGGTCGGAAACACAGTGGTCGGAAACACAGTGGTCAGAAACACAGTGGTCAGAAACACGGTGATCAGAAACACAGTGGTCAGAAACACTGTGGTCAGAAACACACTGGTCACAAACACACCACTCAGAAACACAGTGGTCGGAAACAAGCTGGTTAGAAACACACTGCTCAGAAACAAAGTGGTCAGAAACACACTGGTCAGAAACACAGTGGTCAGAAAGACAGTGGTCAGAAAGACAGTGGTCAGAAACACAATGGTCAGAAACACAGTGGTCAGAAACACAGTAGTGAGAAACACACTGGTCAGAAACATGCAGGTCATAAACACACTCGTTAGAAACAAAGTGGTTAGAAACACAGTGGTCAAAAACACAAGAGTCACAAACACACTGGTCAGAAACACACTGGTCAAAAACACCGTGGTTAGAAACACTGTGGTCAGAAACACAGTGGTAAGAGACATAGTGGCCAGAAAGAAAGTGGTCTGAAACACAGTCGTCAGAAACACAGTTATCAGAAACACAGTGGTCAGAAACACCGTGGTCAGAAGCACATTGGTCAGAAACACAGTGGTCAGAAAGACACTGGTTAAAAACACAGTGGTGAGAAACACGATGGTCAGAAACACAGTGGTCAGAAATGCAGTGGTCAGAAACGGAGTGGTCTGAAACACAATGGTCTGAAATACAGAGGTCAGAAACACGGTGATTAGAAACAAGATGGTCAGAAGCACAGTTGTCAAAAACACGGTGGTCAGAACACACTGGTCAGAAACACACTAGTCAGACACACAGTTGTCAGAAACACGGTGGTCGGATACACTGTTGTCAGAAACACAGTGGTCATAAATACACTGGTCAGAAAGACACTGGTCAGAAACACACTGGTTTGAGGCACACTGGTCAGAAACACACTGGTCAGAAACACAGTGGTCTGAAACACAGTGGTCAGAAACACAGTGCTCAGAAACACAGTGCTAAGAAACACACTGGTCAGAAACACACTGGTCAGAAACACAGTGGTCAGAAACACAGTGGTTATAAACACGGTGGTCAGAAACACAGTGGTAAGAAACGCAGTGGTCAGGAACACACTGGTCAGAAACACACTGGTCATGAACACAGTGGTCGGAAACACAGTGGTCGGAAACACAGTGGTCAGAACCACAGTGGTCAGAAACACGGTGGTATGAAAAACAGTGGTCTGAAACACACTGGTCAAAAACACACTGGTCAGAAACACACTGGTCAGAAACACAGTGGTCATAAACGCAGTGGTCAGAAGCACAGTGGTCACAACCACTGTGGTCAGAAACAGACTGGTCACAAACACAGTGGTCAGAAACACAGTGATCAGAAACACATTGGTCAGAAACACAGTGGTCAGAAACACAGTGGTCCGAAACACATTGGTCAGAACACACTGGTAAGAAACACAGTGGTCAGAGACACAGTGATCATAAGCCTATTGGTCAGAAACACAGTGCTAAGAAACACACTAGTCAGAAATGTAGTGGTCAGAAACACACAGGTCAGAAACAAAGTGGTCAGAAACACACCGGTCAGAAACAAAGTGGGCAGAAACACAGTGGTCATAAAACCACTGGTCAGAAACACATCGGTCAAAAACACAGTGGTCAGAGACCCACTGGTCAGAAACACACTGCTTATAGACACAGTGGTCAGAAACACACTTGTCAGAAACACAATGGTCAGAAACACTGTGGTTAGAAACACAGTGCTCAGAAACACAGTGGTCAGAAACACAGTGGTCAAAAGCACAGTGGTCAGAAACACACTCGTCAGAAATACACTAGTCAGAAACACCGTGGTCAAAAACACAGTGGTCAGAAACACAATGGTCAGAAACACTGTGGTTAGAAACACAGTGCTCAGAAACACAGTGGTCAGAAACACAGTGGTCAAAAGCACAGTGGTCAGAAACACACTCGTCAGAAATACACTAGTCAGAAACACCGTGGTAAAAAACACAGTAGTCATAAACACACCGGTCAGAAACACTGTGGTCAGAAGCACACTGGTCAAAAACACGGTGGTCAGAAATACAGTGGTCAGAAACCCAGTGGTCAGAAGCACAGGAGTCAGAAACACACTGGTTAGAAAGACAGTGGTCATAGACACGGGTCAGAAACACAGTGGTCAGAAATACAGTGGTCAGAAACCCAGTGGTCAGAAGCACAGGAGTCAGAAACACACTGGTTAGAAAGACAGTGGTCATAGACACGGGTCAGAAACACAGTGGTCAGGAACAGAGTGGTCAGAAACACAGTGGTCCGATACACATATGTCAGAAACACAGTGGTCAGAAGCGCAGTGGTCAGAAACACAGTGATCAGAAACACAGTGGTCAGACACAAAGTGGTCAGAAACACAGTGGTCAGAAACACAGTGATCAGAACACACTGGTCAGAAACACATTGGTCAGAAACACAATGGTCAGAAACACATTGATCAAACATAGTGGTGAAAAACACAGTGGTCATAAACACAGTGTTCAGAAACACAGTGGTCAGAAACACAGCTGTCAGAAATACAGTGGTCAGAAACACACTGGTCAGAAACACGGTGGTCAGAAACACAGTGGTCAGAAACACAATGGTCACGAACACAGTGGTCAGAAACACACTGGTCAGAAACACAGTGGTCAGAAACACAGCTGTCAGAAATACAGTGGTCAGAAACACACTGGTCAGAAACACGGTGGTCAGAAACACAGTGGTCAGAAACACAATGGTCACGAACACAGTGGTCAGAAACACACTGGTCAGAAACACAGTGGTCACAAACACAATGGTCAGAAACACAGTGGTAAGAAACACGGTAGTCGGAAACACACTTGTCAGAATCACGCTGGTCAGAAACACAGTGGTTAGAAACACAGTGGTCATAAACACACTGGTCAGAAACACGCTAGTCAGAAACACAGTGGTCAGAATTAATGTGGTCAGAAACACAGGAGTCAGAAACACACTGGTTAGAAACACAGTGGTCAGAAACACAGTGGTCAGAGACACAGTGGTGAGAAACACACTGGTCAGAAACACACTGGTCAGACACACAGTGGTCAGAAACACAGTGGTCAGAAATACAGTGGTCAGAAACACACTGGTCAGAAACACAGTGGTCAGAAACACATTGGTCAGAGACACAGTGGTGAGAAACACACTGGTAAGAAACACACTGGTCAGAAACACACTGGTTGGACACACAGTGGTCAGAAACACAGTGGTCAGAAATACAGTGGTCAGAAACACAATGGTCAGAAACACAGTGGTCAGAAATACACTGGTCAGAAACACACTGGTCAGAAGCACACTGGCTAAAGGCACACTGGTCAGAAACACAGTGGTTAGAAGCACAGTGGTCAGAAACACACTGGTGAGAAACACACTGGTCAGAAACACATTGGTCGGAAACACAGTGGTCATGAACACAGTGGTCAGAAACACAGTGGTCAGGAACACAGTGGTCATAAACGCAGTAGTAAGGATCACACTGGTCAGAAACACACTGGTCACAAACACAGTGGTTTGAAACACAGTGGTCGGAAACACAATGGTCAGAAACACAGTGGTCAGAAACACAGTGGTCAGAAACACAGTGGTCAGAAACACAATGGTCAGAAACACACTGGTCAGAAACACACTAGTCAGAAACACAGTGGTCAGAAACACAGTGGTCAGAAACACAGTGGTCAGAAACACAATGGTCAGAAACACACTGGTCAGAAACACACTAGTCAGAAACACAGTGGTCAGAAACCCACAAGTCAGAAACACTTTGGTCACAGACACACGGGTCAGAAACACAGTGGGCAGAAACACACTGTTCAGAAACACACCATTCAGAAGCACACTGGTTAGAAACACAATGGTCATAAACACAATGGTGAGAAACACGCTGGTCAGAAACACAGTGGTCAGAAACACAGTGGTCAGAAACACATGAGTCAGAAACACCTTAGTCAGAAACACTGTGGTCAGAAACATAATGGTCAGAAACGAAGTGGTCGGAAACAGAGTGATCAGAAAGACAGTGGTCGGAAACACACAAGTCAAGAACACACCGGTCAGAAACACAATGGTCATAAACACAGTGGTCAGAAACACAGTGGTCAGAAATGCAACGGTCAGAAACACAATGGTCAGAAACACAGTGGTCAGAAACACACTGATTAGAAGCGCAATGGTCAGAAACACAGTGGTCAAAAACACAGTGGTCAGAAACACAGGGGTCATAACACACTGGTCAGAAACAGCGCAGTCAGCAACACAGTGGTCATAAACATAGTGATCAGAAACACAGTGGTCAGAAACACAGTGGTCAGAAACACAGTGGTCAGAAACACAGTGGTCAGAAACACAGTGGTCAGAAACACAGTGGTCAGAAACACAATGGTCAGAGACACGGTGGTCAGAAACACAGTGGTCAGAAACACATTGGTCAGAGACACAGTGGTGAGAAACACACTGGTCAGAAACACACTGGTCTGAAGCACATTGGTCAGACATACAGTGGTTAGAAACAGTGGTCACAAACACAGGGGTCATAAACAATGTTGTCATAAACACATTGGTCAGATATACACTGGTCAGAAACACACTAGTTAGAGGCACACTGGTAAGAAACACACTGTTCAGAAACATAGTGGTCAGAAACA
>SZWC01012009.1:74799-88822 GCA_023375785.1 Penium margaritaceum
TGGTCAGAAACACAGTGGTCAGAAACACAGTGGTCAGAAACACAGTGGTCAGAAACACACTGTTCAGAAACACAGTGGTCAGAAACACACTGGTCGGAAACAGAGAGGTTAGAAACACACTGGTCAGAAACACAGTGGTCAGAACCACAGTGGTCACAAACAAAGTGGTCAGAAACAAAGTGGTCTGAAAGACAGTGGTCAGAAACGATGTGGTCAGGAACACACTGGTCAGAAACACACTGGTCAGAAACTTTGTGGTCGGAAACATAGTGGTCGGAAACACAGTGGTCAGAAATACAGTGGTAAAAAACACAGTGGTCAGAAGCACACTGGTCAGAAAGACAGTGGTCAGAAACACAGTGATCAGAAACACACTGGTCAGAAACACACTGCTCAGAAATACAGTGGTCGGAAACACACTGGTCAGAAACACTGTGGTCAGAACCACACTGGTCAGAAACACACAGGTAAGAAGCACACCGGTCAGAAACACAGTGGTCAGAAACACAGTCGTCAGAAACATAGTGGTCAGAAACACAGTCGTCAGAAACAGACTGGTCAGAAACACAGTGGTCAGAAACACAATGGTCAGAAACACAGTGGTCAGGAACACAGTGGTCAAACACACAATGGTTAGAAACACAGTGGTCAGAAACACAGTGGCCAGAAACACAGTGGTCCGAAACACCCTGGTCAGAAACACACTGGTCAGAAACACAGTGGTCAGAAACACAGTGGTCAGAAATACAGTGGTCGGAAACACAGTGGTCAGAAACACATTGGTTAGAAATACACTGGTCAGAAACACAGTGGTCAGAAACACAGCGGTCAGAAACACAGTGGTCAGAAACACACTGGTCGGAAACAGAGTGGTCAGAAACACAGTGGTCAGAAACACAGCGGTCAGAAACACAGTGGTCAGAAACACACTGGTCGGAAACAGAGTGGTCAGAAACACAGTGGTCAGAAACACAGCGGTCAGAAACACAGTGGTCAGAAACACACTGGTCGGAAACAGAGTGGTCAGAAACACAGTGGTCAGAAACACAGCGGTCAGAAACACAGTGGTCAGAAACACACTGGTCGGAAACAGAGTGGTCAGAAACACAGTGGTCAGAAACACAGCGGTCAGAAACACAGTGGTCAGAAACACACTGGTCGGAAACAGAGTGGTCAGAAACACAGTGGTCAGAAACACAGCGGTCAGAAACACAGTGGTCAGAAACACACTGGTCGGAAACAGAGTGGTCAGAAACACAGTGGTCAGAAACACAGCGGTCAGAAACACAGTGGTCAGAAACACACTGGTCGGAAACAGAGTGGTCAGAAACACAGTGGTCAGAAACACAGCGGTCAGAAACACAGTGGTCAGAAACACACTGGTCGGAAACAGAGTGGTCAGAAACACAGTGGTCAGAAACACAGCGGTCAGAAACACAGTGGTCAGAAACACACTGGTCGGAAACAGAGTGGTCAGAAACACAGTGGTCAGAAACACAGCGGTCAGAAACACAGTGGTCAGAAACACACTGGTCGGAAACAGAGTGGTCAGAAACACAGTGGTCAGAAACACAGCGGTCAGAAACACAGTGGTCAGAAACACACTGGTCGGAAACAGAGTGGTCAGAAACACAGTGGTCAGAAACACAGTAGTCAGAAACACAGTGGTCACAAACACGCTGGTCAGAAACAGAGTGGTTAGAAACACAGTGGTCAAAAACAAACTGGTCAGAATCACGCTGGTCAGAAACACAGTGGTCAGAAACACAGTGGTCAGAAACACAGGAGTCGGAAACACACTGGTCTGAAACACAGTGGTCAGAAACACAGTGGTAAGAAACAGAGTGGTCAGACAGACAGTGGTCAGAAACAGAGTGGTTTGAAACACAGTTGTCAGAAATGTAGTGGTCAGGTACACAGTTGTCAGAAACACAACGGTCAGAAAGACACAGGTTAGAAACACACTGGTCAAAATAAGGATGTTCACGAGTCCAGTTTTGCGAGTCCGAAGGGGGACTCGGACTCGCAAGTCCGAGTCCCTCCGGAACTCGGACTCGCGAGTCCGAGTCCCCTTTGAGACTCGGACTCGCGAGTCCCGGACCAGACTCGCGAGTCTTAGGACGTGCGAGTAGTTCAGGGCAAACTCGCGAGTCCATGTCAGTAACCACAATGTTTCCCATCAACTACCAACATTATGAATCCCAGTGGTAATGTACTTTCATTGTGGTGCTTACCTCCACTACATAACTTCCACCGCCACCATCACTGTACCATAATCAACAACACTTGGTAAAATGGAGCAATTGCAAACATGGAGTAGAGTATTTTGAAGCTTCTCAGTGAAGCGTTTGGAAACATGTCATAATATCTTTTCTTCACAACGTTTAAGTTCACCCTTGGCTCCTCATTAATAGTGTAACAATTGGAACAGAACCAGTTGGCAACATTTCGTTACATCTTTATGTTCACATTGCTTAACTTAACCTTTGGCACCTCATTAAGGCACAAGCATTTGGAACAGAAGAGCAAATAGAAACATGTTGTACTATGCCCGTGTTCACAGTGCTTAACTCCACTGTTCCATTCCACAGTAACAACAGTGCTACAATGGACAGCACAGGGGAACATGGAATTGCAATTGCAACACAGACTTCAACGATACAGTATTTGGAAAGATGTACTTCGAAAATGACTGTTAACTACAAAGCAAATTAACCCTGAACATCACACCTAACTGAGCTCGAGAACATCATCATCCAATTCTTCATCCCCCTCCTCCATGTCCATCCTCAAAGGATCTAGCCCCCTCCTCGTCATCCTCATCAGAGGACGACTCATCTGAGCTCTTTTCTGCCACTATGTGCATCTGTACCTCATCCTCCTCACCATCCTCATTTGCACTTGCATCCTGGACACGCTGTACTGCTTTTGCTGTTCTCCTTGCTGCCCTACGCGCTGCTTTCTCCTGTTCCTCAATCTCCAGGAGCTCCTGAGCCACTGTTCCGTTTGGTGCCACTGGGAAGTGCCTCAGTGCTTTGTCATTTATCCATGTCTTCAAACACGACAAGTCCTGAACTGTAATCTGCGACAGAGAGTGACGGAAGTCCGTCACTACTCTGCCGCCACGGGAGAACATCCGTTCGGATGGCGTGCTTGTTGCCGGGACAGCAAGAACGTAAAGTGCAGCCAGTGCAAAAGTTGGGACCTGCAATGCGTTTGCTTTGTACCACGCCAGAACATTGCACTTCCTAACCCCCTTGTAGTCTTCTTGAACAGCTCCACCTCCTCTTCTATGGTGTCCGGCCCCACCAACTGCTCCTCTACTTCCGGCTCCTCGTAGAGGTTGTCCATCAGGTCGGCCAGAGCAGCTTCCAGCATGCTCTCTCCCTTTTGTTTTCCAAGTCCCTTCTTTGCGGCTGCGGCAGGACCTGTCAGCTGGCTCCATGTTGCAGTAGAGGGTTGTGTGCTTGCAGGTGCGTTGGTGGAGAGCGCCTCTGCCATGTCGTCGTCTTCTTCAGCTGCTGCTGCTTTCTCGGCCGCCTCGGTGGCAACAGCAGCCTCTGCTGCCACTGCTTCTGCCAGCCTTTTCTCCTGCACTCTTGCAAAGTACGGCCTGAAGAAGTCCAGCACCTTGACCTCCAGTTTGACCGCATATTTGATTCCGAGAAGCTGCAGGTCAGAGAGATGAAAGAACATTAACCACCATCAACAAAGGCAGACCAGGGTTCCAACACCACAAGCAGACACACCGCCACAACCCGCACCACCGACACTACCACCAGCATGTCCACCACCACCATCGTCTCCACCACCACCACCATCTCCACCACCACCACCATCACCACCACCACCATCACCACCTCCACAACCATGTTATGGCCGTTACCTTGTGCACGCGCTCAAAGAAGCAAAAGCGGAAGCGCGGATCGACCACCGTTGCCACGACGTGACGGATGCTTGCTTTCTTCACGTACTTATACATCTGTTACAATGAAAATAAGGCAGAAACAAAGGCATCAATTGTCAGAAACACTGGCAGACAGAAAGAAAGAAAAACCACGTAATAGAACTAAAAAGAAACATAGACGAAAAAACATACTTTCTCCACTGAGCTAGCAAGCCCATGCTGCACAGTGACCAGGAGCTTCTCGGTAGCGTCCAGGGACTGCTTCTTCTGCTTCTTCTCCATGGCCTTGGTAGACTTCACGCGCCAGACATGCAGCTTCTGCAAGATTGTGCTGAAGAAAGGAAGGACGAGTGAAAGCGTTAGATACTCTTGGCCACTTATATCCTCTGTAAAGCCATTCAAGGATAGCAATGACCATGCCGAGCAGCTCCCACCCTTGCCCACTGGGGATGAGAGCAGGATCCTTCAACTGCAGCCTGTCATCAAGTACTTCTTTGATCCTCACGACCCTCTCACACATGTCGAGAGTACGGTTCCACCGGGTTGGGGTGTCCAAGTGGAGGGACAAGTAGGTCATGCCGCGGGCAGCACAAGCTTTCATCAAAGACTGCTCACGCTTGGCTGACCTGCTGACATGATTGACGATGTCCCTTGCGGACAGGAGGTGCTCATCCACCTCGTCCACGGCGATAAGGTCTTTTACTGCCAGGTTCAGCACGTGGCCCATACAACGGATGTGGCCATCCTTGCTGAACCAGTCATTCTGCAGCACGAGAAAGTTGTCCACCATGCTGTCGTTTACAGACTCGTTGTCCACTGTCAAACAGTACATATTGTCCCACAATCCCCACTCCTTCACAGGGCCCGAGAACAGGTCAAACACAGTGGCAGCTGCTACAACAGCAAACAGAAAGGAAAGGCAAGAGCAACGCTCTCCATCTGCCATTCCTCGATCCAGTGTGGAGTCACACAAAGATACTTGTGGTTTGCGTCTGACTGCCAGCCGGCGGTTGTGAAAGACACCCCGGAGACAACAGCAACAGACATCGTTTTGAGCCTCTTCTTGAACCCAGTACCACCAGACTTGATCAAACGCGTCATAGTGATTCTTCCAGGCAGGATTGCAAAAGGGTTGGAGTGTATGAATGCCTGCTTCAGCCATGCCGACTCAATGCTCAAGAAGCTCTGGTTCCTGTCAACCACGTGCTTCAAGATGCACGACAGAAAGTATTTCCTGTTGAACACAAGACCCACCCCCGGGGGCACCAGGAGCAACCTGTGTGTTAGTCCCATCGACCTCAGCAGCAGTCATTGCAACAGCCGGTGTTACCTTCATAAGCTTCTCCATCACCTCCAGCTGCTTCAAATCCTGGTCAGAAACACGCTTGTCAGAGACACAGTGGTCAGAAACACAGTGGTCAGAAACACATTGATCAGAAACACACCGGTCGGAAACACAGTGGTCAGAAACACAGTGGTCAGAAACACATGGCCAGAAACACGGTGGTCAGAAACACTGCGGTCATAAACACAGTGGTCAAAAACACACTGGTCAGAGACACAGTGGTCATAAACACAATGGTCAGAAACACATTCGTCAGGAAAACTGGGGTCAGAAACAAACTGGTCAGAAACACAGTGGTCAGAAACGCAGTGGTCAGAAACACACTGGTCAGAAACACACTGGTCCGAAACACAGTGGTCAGAAAGACACTGGTTAGGAACGCACTGGTCATAAACACAGTGGTCAGAAACACACTGTTCAGAAACACACTGCTCAGAAACACAGTGGTCATAAATACATTGGTAAGAAACAAAGTGGTCAGAAACACACTGGTCAGAAACACACCGGTCACAAACACACCGGTCAGAAACACAGTGGTCAGAAACACAATGGTCATAAACACCGTGGTCAGAAAAATAGTGGTCAGAAACACATTGGTCACAAACACACTGGTCGGAAACAGGGTGGTCAGAAACACAGTGGTCATACACATTGTGGCCAGAAACACAGTGGTCAGAAGCACACTAGTCAGAAACACACTGGTCATAAACACGCTTGTCAGGAAAACAGTGGTCAGAAACACAGTGGTCATAAACACACTGATCAGAAACACACCGGTTGGAAACACCGTGGTCAGGAACACAGTGGTCAAAAAGACGTGGCCAAAAACACAGTGGTCAGAAACACAGTGGTTTGAAACAAAGTGGTCAGATACACAATGGTCAGAAACACAGTGGTCAGAAACACAGTGGTCAGAAACACACTAGTCAGAAACACAGTGGTCAGAACACAATGGTCAGAAACACAGTGGTAAGAAACACTGTGGTCAGAAACACAGTGGTCAGAAACACACTGGTCAGAAACACACTGGTCAGAAACACAGTGGTCAGAAACACACTGGTCAGAAACACGCTGGTCAAAAACACAGTGGTCAGAAACACAGTGGTCATAAACACAGGAGTCAGAAACACAGTGGTCAGAAACACAGTGGTGAGAAACACAGTGGTCAGAAACACGGTGGTCAGAAACACAGTGGTCAGAAACGCAGTGGTCAGAAACACACTGGTCAGAAACACGCTGGTTAGAAAAACAGTGGTGAGAAACACAGTGGTCAGAAACACACTGGTCAGAAACACAGTGGTCAAAAACACAGTGATCAGAGACACAGTGGTCATATACACACTCGTCAGAAACACAGTGGTCAGAATTACAATGGTCAGACACAAAGCGGTCAGAAACACAGTGGTCAGAAACACACTGGTCAGAAATACACTGTTCAGAAGCACAGTGGTCAGAAACACACTGGTCAGAAACACGCTGGTTAGAAAAACAGTGGTGAGAAACACAGTGGTCAGAAACACAGAAGTCAAAAACACACTGGTTAGAAACACAGTGGTCAGAAACACACTGTGATAAACACACTGGTCAGAAACACAGTGGTCAGAAGCACGGTAGTCTGAAAAACAGTGGTCAGAAACACAGTGGTCAGAAACACTGTGGTCAGAAACAAAGTGGTCAGAAACACAGTGTTCAGAAGCACAGTAGTCAGAAACACAGTGGTCAAATACAAACTAGTCAGAAACACAGTGGTCAGAAACACAGTGGTTAGAGACACAGCGGTCAGAAACACTGTGGTCAGAAACACACTTGTCAAAAAGACATTGGTCAGAGACACAGTGGTCGGAAACACAGTGGTCAGAAACACAGTGGTCAGAAACACAGTGGTCAGAAACACAGTGGTCAGGAACACCGTGGTCAGAAACACAGTGGTCAGATATACAGTGGTCGGAGACACACTGGTCAGAAACACACTGGTAAGAAACACAGTGGTCAGAAAAACAATGGTCAGAGACACAGTGGTCAGGAACACAGTCGTCAGAAACACACTGGCCAGAAACACACTGGTCAGAAACACACACGTCAGAAACACAGTGGTCAGAAACACAGTGGTCAGAAACACGCAGGTCAGAAACACAGTGTTCAGAAACACAGCGGTCAGAAACACTGTGGTCACAAACACACTGGTCAGAAACACAGTGGTCAGAAACACAATGGTCAGAAACACGGTGGTCACAAACAGTGTGGTCAGAAGCACACTGGTCAGAACCACACTGGTCAGAAACACACTGGTCAGAAACACAGTGGTCGGAAACACACTGGTCAGAAACACGCTGGTTAGAAACACAGTGGTCAGAAACACAGTGGTCATAAACACAGGAGTCATAAACACAGTGGTCAGAAACACAGTGGTCAGAAACACAGTGGTCAGAAACACAGTGGTCAGATACACACTGGTCAGAAACACAGTGGTCAGAAATACAATGGTCAGAAACACAGTGGTCAGAAACACAGTGGTCAGATACACACTGGTCAGAAACACAGTGGTCAGAAATACAATGGTCAGAAACAAAGTGGTAAAAAACACGGTGGTCAGAAACACGCTTGTCAGAAAAACAGTGGTCAGATACACAGTGGTCAGAAACACATTAGTCAAAAACACACTGGTTCGAAACACAGTGGTCAGAATTACACTGGTGAGTAATACAGTGGTCAGAGATAGAGTGGTCAGCAACACAGTGGTTGAAAACACAGTGGTCATAAACAGAGTGGTCAGAAACACACTGGTAGGAAACACACTGGTCAGAAACACAGTGGTCAGAAGAACAGAAGTCAGAAACACCGTGGTCAAAAACAAACTAGTCCGATACGCAGTGGTCATAAACACAGTGGTCAGAAGCACAGTGGTCAGAAACACAGTGGTCAGAAACACAGTGGTCAGAAACACAGTGGTCAGAGACTCAGTGGTCGGAAACACTGGTCAGAAACACGGTGGTCAGAAACACAGTGGTCAGAAACACAGTGGTCAGAAACCCAGTTGTCAGAAACAGACTGGTCAGAAACACACAAGTCGGAAACACGGTGGTCAGAAAAACACTGGTCGGAAACACGCTTCTCAGCAACATAGTGGTCGGAAACACAGTGGTCATAAACACACTGATCAGGAACACACCGGTCAGATACACGGTGGCCAAAAACACAGTGGTCAGAAACACAGTGGCCAGAAACACAGTGGTCAGAAACACAGTGGTCAGAAACACACTGGTCAGAAACACACTTGTCAGAAACAAAGTGGTCACAAACACAGTGTTCAGAAACACAATGGTCAGAAACACTGTGGTCAGAAACGCAGTGGTCAGAAACACACTGGTTAGGAACACACCGGTCATAAACACAGTGGTCAGAAACACACTTGTCAGAAAAACACTGCTCAGAAACACAGTGGTCAGAAATACATTGGTCGGAAACACGGTGGTCAGAAACACATTGGTTAGAAACACACCGGTCAGAAACACACCGGTCATAAACACAGTGGTCAGAAACACAATGGTGAGAAACACTGCGGTCAGAAAGACAGTGGTCATATACAAATTGGTCAGAAACACACTGGTCAGAAACACGGTGGTCAGAAACACAGTGGTCATAAACATTGTGGTCAGAAACACAATGGACAGAAGCACACTTCTCAGAAACACACGAGTCAGAAACACGCTTGTCAGAAACACAGTGGTCAGAAACACAGTGGTCATAAACATACTGATCAGAAACACACGGGTCGGAAACACAGTGGTCAGAAACACAGTGGTCAGACACACGTGGCCAGAAACATAGTGGTCATAAACACAGTGGTCAGAAACACAATGGTCATAAACACAGTGGTAAGAAACACAGTGGTCAGAAACACAGTGGTCAGACACACGTGGCCAGAAACATAGTGGTCATAAACACAGTGGTCAGAAACACAGTGGTCTGAAACTCAGTGGTCAGAAACACACTGGTCAGAAACATACTGGTCAGAAACACGCTGGTCAGAAACACAGTGGTCGGAAACACACTGGTCAGAAACACGCTGGTCAGAAACACAGTGGTCGGAAACACACTGGTCAGAAACACGCTGGTCAGAAACACAGTGGTCGGAAACACACTGGTCAGAAACACGCTGGTCAGAAACACAGTGGTCGGAAACACACTGGTCAGAAACACGCTGGTCAGAAACACAGTGGTCGGAAACACACTGGTCAGAAACACGCTGGTCAGAAACACAGTGGTCGGAAACACACTGGTCAGAAACACGCTGGTCAGAAACACAGTGGTCGGAAACACACTGGTCAGAAACACGCTGGTCAGAAACACAGTGGTCGGAAACACACTGGTCAGAAACACGCTGGTCAGAAACACAGTGGTCGGAAACACACTGGTCAGAAACACGCTGGTCAGAAACACAGTGGTCGGAAACACACTGGTCAGAAACACGCTGGTCAGAAACACAGTGGTCGGAAACACACTGGTCAGAAACACGCTGGTCAGAAACACAGTGGTCGGAAACACACTGGTCAGAAACACGCTGGTCAGAAACACAGTGGTCGGAAACACACTGGTCAGAAACACGCTGGTCAGAAACACAGTGGTCGGAAACACACTGGTCAGAAACACGCTGGTCAGAAACACAGTGGTCGGAAACACACTGGTCAGAAACACGCTGGTCAGAAACACAGTGGTCGGAAACACACTGGTCAGAAACACGCTGGTCAGAAACACAGTGGTCGGAAACACACTGGTCAGAAACACGCTGGTCAGAAACACAGTGGTCGGAAACACACTGGTCAGAAACACGCTGGTCAGAAACACAGTGGTCGGAAACACACTGGTCAGAAACACGCTGGTCAGAAACACAGTGGTCGGAAACACACTGGTCAGAAACACGCTGGTCAGAAACACAGTGGTCGGAAACACACTGGTCAGAAACACGCTGGTCAGAAACACAGTGGTCAGAAACTCAGTGGTCAGAAACACACTGGTCAGAAACACATCGGTCGGAAACACAGTGGTTAGAAACACAGTGGTCAGAAACACGTGGCCAGAAACACAGTGGTCAGAAACACAGTGGTCAGAAACACAGTGGTCAGAAACACAGTGGTAAAAAACACAGTGGTCAGAAACACAGTGGTCTGAAACTCAGTGGTCAAAAACACACTGGTCAGAAACACTGTGGTCATAAACACAATGGTCAGAAACACAGTGATCAGAAACACTGTGGTCGGAAACACACTGGTCAGAAACAAAAAGGTCAGAAACACACTGGTTAGAAACACAGTGGTCAGAAACACACTGGTCAGAAACACGCTGGTCAGAAACACAGTGGTCAGAAACACAGTCGTCCTAAACACAAGAGTCAGAAACACAGTGGTCAGAAACACAGTGGTCAGAAACACAGTGGTAAGAAACACAGTGGTCAGAAACACAATGGTCAGAAACACATTGGTCAGAAACACACTGGTCAGAAAAACAGTGGTCAGAAACACAGTGTTCAGAAACACTCTGGTCATAAACACAGTGGTCAGAAACACTCTGGTCAGAAGCACACTGGTAAGAAACACAGTGGTCATAAACACAGTGGTCACAAACACACTGGTCAGAAACACGCTAGTCAGAAACACCGTGGTCAGAAACACAGTGGTCATAAACACAGTTGTCAGAAATACAGTGGTTAGAAGCAAAGTGGTCATAAACACACTGGTCGGAAACACACTGGTCAGAAACACAGTGGTCAGAAACACGCTTGTCAGAAACACAGTGGATAGAAACACAATAGTCAGAAACACAGTGGTCAGAAACACTGTGCTCGGAAACACAGTGTTCAGAAACACAGTGGTCAGAAACACAGTGGTCAGAAACACACTGGTCAGAAACACACTAGTCTGAAATACAGTTGTCTGAAACACAGTAGTCAGAAACATAGTGATTAGAAACACACTGGAAAAAAACACACTGGTCAGAAACACACTGGTGAGAAACACAGTGGTCAGAAATACAGTGGTTAGAAACACAGCAGTCAGAAACACAGTGGCCCGAAACACAGTGGTCAGAAACACAGTGGTCAGAAATACAGTGGTTAGAAACACAGCAGTCAGAAACACAGTGGCCCGAAACACAGTGGTCAGAAACACAGTGCTAAGAAACACAGTGGTGAGAAACACAGTGGTCAGAAACACATTGGTCAGAAGCAAACCTGTCAGAAACACACTGGTCACAAACACACTGGTCAGAAACATAGTGGTGAGGAACACAGTGGTCAGAAACACAGTGGTCAGAAACACAATGGTCAGAAATAAAGTGGTTAGAAACACAGTGGTCAGAAACACAATGGTCTGAAATAAAGTGGTCAGAAACACAGTGGTCAGAAACACAATGGTCAGAAATAAAGTGGTTAGAAACACAGTGGTCAGAAACACAATGGTCTGAAATAAAGTGGTCAGAAACACAGTGGTCAGAAACACACTGGTTAGAAACAAAGTGGTCAGAAACCAAGGGGTCAGAAACACACTGGTCAGAAACACACTGGTCAGAAACACACTGGTCAGAAACACACTGGTCAGAAACACAGTGGTCAGAAACACAGTGGTCGGAGACAGTGTGTCCAGAAACACACTGGTCAGAAACAAAGTGGTGAGAAACACACTGGTCAGAAACAGATCGGTCAGAAACACAGTTGTCATAATTACACTGGTCAGAAACACATTGGTCAGAAACACAGTGGCCAGAAACACAGTGTTTCGAATCACTGTGGTCAGAAACACAGTGGTCAGAAACACAGTGGTTAGAAACACAGTGGTCAGAAACACAGTAGTAAGAAACACTCTGGTCAGAAACCCAGTGGTCAGAGACACAGTGGTCAGAAACACATTGGTCAGAAACACACTGGTCAGAAAAACAGTGGTCAGAAACACAGTGTTCAGAAACACTCTGGTCAGAAACACAGTGGTCAGAAGCACTCTGGTCAGAAACACAGTGGTCAGAAACACACTAGTCAGAAACACACTGGACAGAAACACAGTGGTAAAAAACAGACTGGTCAGAAACACACTGGTCAGAAACACAGTGATCAGAGACACACTGGTCAGAAACACAGTGGTCAGAAACACAGTGGTCGAAAACACAGTGGTCAGAAACACTGTGGCCAGAAAGACACTGGCCAAAAACACAGTTGTAAGAGACACACTGGTAAGAAACACACTGGTCAGAAACACACTGGTCAGAAACACAGTGATCAGAGACACACTGGTCAGAAACACAGTGGTCAGAAACACAGTGGTCGAAAACACAGTGGTCAGAAACACTGTGGCCAGAAAGACACTGGCCAAAAACACAGTTGTAAGAGACACACTGGTAAGAAACACACTGGTCAGAAACACACTGGTCAGAAACACAGTGATCAGAGACACACTGGTCAGAAACACAGTGGTCAGAAACACAGTGGTCGAAAACACAGTGGTCAGAAACACTGTGGCCAGAAAGACACTGGCCAAAAACACAGTTGTAAGAGACACACTGGTAAGAAACACACTGGTCAGAAACACACTGGTCAGAAACACAGTGATCAGAGACACACTGGTCAGAAACACAGTGGTCAGAAACACAGTGGTCGAAAACACAGTGGTCAGAAACACTGTGGCCAGAAAGACACTGGCCAAAAACACAGTTGTAAGAGACACACTGGTAAGAAACACACTGGTCAGAAACACACTGGTCAGAAACACAGTGATCAGAGACACACTGGTCAGAAACACAGTGGTCAGAAACACAGTGGTCGAAAACACAGTGGTCAGAAACACTGTGGCCAGAAAGACACTGGCCAAAAACACAGTTGTAAGAGACACACTGGTAAGAAACACACTGGTCAGAAACACACTGGTCAGAAACACAGTGATCAGAGACACACTGGTCAGAAACACAGTGGTCAGAAACACAGTGGTCGAAAACACAGTGGTCAGAAACACTGTGGCCAGAAAGACACTGGCCAAAAACACAGTTGTAAGAGACACACTGGTAAGAAACACACTGGTCAGAAACACACTGGTCAGAAACACAGTGATCAGAGACACACTGGTCAGAAACACAGTGGTCAGAAACACAGTGGTCGAAAACACAGTGGTCAGAAACACTGTGGCCAGAAAGACACTGGCCAAAAACACAGTTGTAAGAGACACACTGGTAAGAAACACACTGGTCAGAAACACACTGGTCAGAAACACAGTGATCAGAGACACACTGGTCAGAAACACAGTGGTCAGAAACACAGTGGTCGAAAACACAGTGGTCAGAAACACTGTGGCCAGAAAGACACTGGCCAAAAACACAGTTGTAAGAGACACACTGGTAAGAAACACACTGGTCAGAAACACACTGGTCAGAAACACAGTGGTCAGAAACACACTGGTCAGAAACACCGGAGACAAGAACACAGTGGTCAGAAACATCGTGGTCAGAAACACAGTGGTCAGAAGCACAGTGGTCACAAACACAGTGGTAAGAAACACAGTGGTCATAAACACAGTGGTCAGAAACACAGTGGTAAGAAACACAGTGGTCAGAAACTCAATGGTCAGAAACACATTGGTCAGAAACACAATGGTCAGAAAAACTGTGGTCAGAAACACAGTGTTCAGAAACACTCTGGTCAGAAACACAGTGGTCAGAAACACACTGGTCAGAAACACAGTGATCAGAGACACACTGGTCAGAAACACAGTGGTCAGAAACACAGTGGTCAGAAA